>CAJNIZ010044415.1:114216-154355 GCA_905231905.1 Symbiodinium pilosum
CAGACATACAAACATACAGACATACAAGCATACAGACATACAGACATACAGACATACAGACATACAGACATACAGACATACAGACATACAGACATACAGACATACAGACATACAGACATACAGACAGACAGACAGACATACAGACAGACAGACATACAGACAGACGGACAGACAGACAGACAGACATACATACACACAGACAGACATACAGACATACAGACATACAGACATACAGACATACAGACAGACAGACAGACAGACAGACAGATGTACATTGTTTGGAGTATGGGAGTCTAACCGGACGTCCTCAAGGTACAGACTCTTGAAACTCCGGGAACGTAAGGCTCGCACCCGTGTCAGCACACAGAGACACACGCAACACACAACATGGCCAACAGAACTGTATGCACTCACCAACACCGGGATCTAAGGGGAACGCCGTTTTAACGGAAGCGTCTAGCGGACGCTGCGGGGACTTCGCAAGTACGCTTACTATCGTCCAGACCCCATCTACTCAACCGGACAGCCGTCCTCATAGCACAAGCCAGGGCTACGCACGTTTGTTCGCACTGGCTTCGCTTGCGTAGGCCTGGGCTACTATACTTGGCAAACCATATCAATTATTGTATATACCCACTAATTATGGTAATTCGACTTAAGTTTCTTAACAGCAACCCAATGTAGGGTTGAAGGCTCAGATTTCTGCACTCAGGTTTCAGGGCACAGACTCCTTCTCATAAAAGCTTGGAGAATCAAATGGAAG
Source organism: Symbiodinium pilosum (assembly GCA_905231905.1). Taxonomy (NCBI): domain Eukaryota; class Dinophyceae; order Suessiales; family Symbiodiniaceae; genus Symbiodinium; species Symbiodinium pilosum. Next base: position 114,980 of record CAJNIZ010044415.1, read on the forward strand.
TCTTGTACAGTGGCTGTACTATTCTTGGACCAAATCCCACACGACCCTGAATACCATACCCTAGGGTTTGTGGCAATCTCTTCATATAAATACTAAACACCTCCCCCAGTGATTTCCCACTCCAAATATCAAATCATCTCACTCCAACATGTCCGGTCCATTATGGGGAATATTTAGTATTTGGGGGTGGGGTGCGTCTAATATTAGCATGAGGGGATCAATAGAATCTACTCATTAGGGTGACGCAGGATTTCCAGGACTGTGGCGTTTTCCCAAAAAGGGGGACCCCAACATAGACCCCAAAATACTGCCATCCTAATTTTGGGGACCCCCAAAAGGGTACGCCTAATTTCGGAAAATCTAAACCCTAATCCTTAAACCCTATATACCCCCTAAAACCACCTTTAACAGTACGTCTAATTTTGGGGCACCCCCCATATTGAGCACGGCCTGAGAGCCTAAAGAGGCGGGAACAATAGGTTCGCAAGATTCAGAAAGGCGTTATAGGGTTTAGGGTTTAGGGTTTACACCCTAAACCCTACATCCTAAACCTTAAACGCTAAACCCTAAACCCTAAATCCTAGACCTTAATTAAACGCTAAGCCCTAAACCCTAATTCCGAACCTTAAACCAAACCCTGAACTCTAACGTTAAGAAGCTGAAGGAGTTGAGGCCCAACACCCAGGTAGTGTAAGATCTTCCTTTGCGATTGTGAGACGGGCGTACCCCCTGATTGTTACACCCAGGTGGATGAAAGTCGAGACCTCAAAGTAACCCTGGACCCTAAACCCTAAACCCTGGAGCCTAACCCGGGAACAATTGATTTGTTTATGGTTTAGCGTTTTGGGTTTAGGGTGAATGATCCCTACGTGCGCAAACCCTGCACCAAAAAACACAAGTGAGAAGTGAGAAGTGCTTGTTGGTAAAGCACCGTGGGATCGAACTCTTACTCCATTTTGAAAGCACTACCCCAGCCAGCAATCTTAATCCTTAGCCAGGAGCCTGAGATCTTGAACTCCTATCCCGCAGAAGTAGTAGAAGTAGAAGTAGTAAGTAGTAATGCACCAGTACCACAAGCACCTAAGATGTTCCAGAGTAACTACTGGCTCTTGAAGGCAAGGACCGTATACTTGAACTTCTTATTGGGGACTGGAATGCAACTTCTAGGCAAATTAAAAGCTGGGGACATTACAACGCCCTAAACCATGAACAGTACTCGACCCCTGAATGTATCTCCAAGTCTCCCTCTTGAAAACAGACCTCAAACTGAAACCCTATGTAACCCTAAACCTTGTACATCCCTGTGTATCCGTCTACCACGCCTTGAGGGACCTAATGTCGACAGAGGAAATCCACTAAGACTTAAGCTAGAGCAGGTGGTGCAACATTTCCTAAGGCCAGAGAACACTACGTAGACGCTAAAAATCCCTAAAACGTATATATGGGGATGTATTGGGAGAAATGGAACCTACTATAAGGGTTATAGAGGGGTATAATATATTGCGATCATATTGGGATAATGGAGAAGAAAATGGAAACTACTATGCACCTGAAACCCTAGATCCCATGAACCTCCAACTGAAACCCTGCGGATTCTAGGCTCGGGTCCTGCGCCGCCTCTTCGCGGAGGCGCGCTTCTTTACAAGCGAGTTGCATGGCCTGCAAAAAGCGCAGTGGGTTTAGGGTTTAAGGGGTTTAGGGTTTCTTTGTAAAGGGCTTACAAGGATGTGTGGTGTTTCAGGCCTAAGGCTCCACGTGCTCAATAATTGGGCACTTGGGATTTGGGGAATAGGATTGCTAGTCCATAGTAAGTTTTTGGGGAAGCATCTAAAAATCTAGTCGAGCCTTTTCATTGAAATGTACGGCTTAAGGCGTAAGTGTCTAGCTTAGGGGCTCAGGTTTTAGGGTTTAGGGCTAGGGTTCCAAGAAGCCCCAGAGTAGTTGCTCTTGGGATAGAAAATGACGGAAGCAAATTACGAGTTGCATTTTTGGGTTGTGGGGCGCAAAAGACTAACCTTTTGAAGCCCCACAGGCTTCCTAGCCAAGATAGGATACTTCAATAAAATGACCTGTGTTGGTGAAATTGAAGCCCTAAACTCTGAACCCTTATGAAGTGCATTGGGGTTGGAATTGTGTGAGGTCACTGTCCGGCTTTTGCCCATATGGTAGGAGTGCATGAATTCAGCAAGAGCAAGCAGGGCCCTCCATACGTCTGCATGTTCGCAGAATCTCCGAACCTGGCATTGAATATTCTCAGTACTGAGAAGAATTATGATTTGCTGGGTCGAAGGGCATCCCGGATCTTAATGGAAGCCTGGCACATAAAGAGAAAACTCAGCTGGCAAGGGCACGCGAGGGCACTTTCTGCACGGTGCTGCGAAGGGCATATGCTGAAGGCCCGTTGAACGGAGTGCTAATCCTAGCTTCCATTTCATTTTCCATTTTGCTTTTCCATTCGATTATCCATTATCGGGGTAGTATCCCTAAATCCTCAACCCATTATATTAGCTGCCATTTTCTTTTCCACTATCCCTACATTAATTGGTCCGACCGCAGATAGGCTCTGCCGGGCTGAGATTCTGGTGCAGGCAGGCTACAAGGAGGGCTGAGTGAGGGCTTTTCAACTACGTGGCACTTAGGACCCATACTAAGCAAGTCAAAGCCGTATACCCTGAGCACGCACAATCATAATTGCTGATGCACGGGAGTTGCAAGCCTGGCAACTTAGCAACCCCTTAATCACCCAGACAGGTGCTACTACCCGAACGACTGAAAATACGGCGGTTGGTACCAGTAGTTTGAATTTGCGCCGCTTGTGCAAAACTACCATCCCTCCTCCTGCAATGACTGCCTGTCATCTGGCTGCCAATTGCTGCCGCCACTGCCACTCTTATCAGAACTGCTGCGCATTCTCCCAGGAATAATTAGTAGCCCCTTTAGCTTCTTCATAGATTGGTTGTGAGTAAGGAAAAAGGGAATACAATCCCTATATAATATGTTCATTGATTCCCTCCTAACCCACTGTAAGTTTGACTTGTTCATGGAAGCTCTGAAAAACAAACCCTAATACCCTAAAACGCTAAAACCTTCAACTTTAGCCCCAAAACCCTAAAACCCTATACTCTCACAATTGCTTGCGACTTAATGCTGCCACAATCAGGGACCTGAGGAGTGCCTGCCTTAGGCAGATGCGACCTGGTCACGAATTCGTCAAACATATTTTACTGGGGTCAGTAGGGAATAGGGGAGCATGGGGTTTAGGGTTCCGCGTTTTAGACTTGAGGGGTTAGTAGGGAACAAGGGTATATATAGGGTTTAGGCGCTAGTAGGGAATGAGGGAATATGGGTTTTGGGTTTTGGGGTTAGGGTAGGTACTAAGGGTGTATATATATATATATGTATTTCTTTTATGGAGATTCTATGGAGATTTCGTAGGGATTGTATTCCCGTGTTCCCTACTAACAACCAGCAAATAACCGTGCATGAGCGCTCTTGGAGCGTTCAGACGTGCGTCTGGCTTGCCCTAGTAATGACAAGAGTCCCAACAATGAATGATGACACAACATGCGCATCCCAGGAGTAACCATTGTGCTTTCAGCATCTGAGAAGCCAAGGCATCTCTTGGGCACTTCGCAATGTCTCAAGCACCCACTCTTGCAGAATCTTTGGAGCAAACCTCACGTTCCAACGCAGCGGTTCCGATCACATATTCGGGCAAGCGACTGGGGGCCGTATGAGCCGGACAAGTTTAATCATCACTTGTCCAGCCGTTTCAAGCCTTAATGACTCACATAAACACCCTATGATCTCCGACTCTCCGACTTTGATCTGTCAGGCGGGGTATGCTGCGTCTAGCGCAGGGAAACAAGGCCTCCTGGCACTTAGGATCCCCAAAATACTGTAAGTATTGGGGTATAGGCTATATGAGGTGCTGCAAGATTCCTCCATCCACAATATGGTCTAGAAATTATCAAGCTGCTGCAAGTTGTCAAATGAACAGCTGCCAGCTGCAGGAATGTGATCGGAAGTGCGCGGAACAGATAATGCCCATCACCTGCTCACAAGTGGAGCAAGGCGACAGGAATTCCAGATAAGCGATTATCGTTTCTTGATTCCCGCCGAAGTCTTAATATGCTGCTCCCCTGAACTGTCACTAAACCCAAAACCCCCTCCCAAACTCCTAAGAATCCAAAGCCTGAAGCCTCAAAACATAATCACCTTCACCAGTCAAGTAGGAGAACCCTTGACCGTGTGTAGCGTGACTTCACACGAACTAAAATTAGTCTATATATACTCCTAGTATCCCCCTTATCAACCCCTACAATTCTCCCCCATATTTTCCCCTGTGTAACCTCCTGTAAGGACTTTAGACTATAGCTCACAGTGGGAGCGAGCCAGATGCAATCTTGGAGTTGGAGCCCTACAATCCCTGTTTAAAGTTCAGGGTTTAGGGTTTAGGGTCCAGAGTCTGGACTAAGGTTGTGGCATATTTCTTAGTGGTTTCCCCTAGAATCCCTATATATCCCGTGTAAGTCCCCCCCAAATCCTGACTGTAGTCTACCTCTTTGTGGCCCGTAGCAGATCCCCATCTTCAGAAACTCCCATTCAGTCAACTCAGCCACAGTTTCCATTTCATTTTCCATGTTCCTTTCCATTTGATTCTTTGATTCTCTATTATTGGTATTTTTTGTGTAAACCCTAAACCCTAAACCCTAAACCCTTAATAACTCCATAAGAGTTCCAGCTAGATCAATGTCAGGCCGATCTCACCATTGGCCTTGGCTCGGCGTACGGATTAGGGAGTTTACGGAGCTAGTGCATAGCTCCTAAGGGTCCAAGGACCTAAATCATAGGGTCCCTTTAAAGGGGTTATAGGGGGATATATATGGGGACTATATAAGGGTCCAAGGATCCAAATAATAGGGCTTCAGGGCCCAAATGCTATAATATCAACGGTATTTGGGCCCTAAAACCCTTTTATTTGAGTCCTTGGACCCTTACATAGTCCCCATACGTCCCTATTCCCCTATAACCCCTTCAAAGGGACCCTCATATTTGGGTCCTTGGACCCTTAGGGATTGCAGGCTTATTAAACGCAGGGTTTTATTCATTGGATATATAGCGGTTAGGGTTTCGTGTACCCAAAAGCCTGGCAACACCTACCTCTACCTGAATATTTCTCAAGATTCCGACCGGACAACCGTTGTATAGTTATAAAACACAATATACACCCAACCCCACATTACGTAAACTCCCCCCAAAACGGGATTCCTGCCTGAGAGCTTAACCTCAAACGTTTATCCAAAAGCCCCCTAAATGAGGTAATACTGCTGCCGTAGAAGCCGCTGATGCTGCGGCAAAGGCAGTACGACATTCAGTCGCAAATCCACCTGGGACCCTACAGGATTTACAGTGCTTGTTGGATTCATGGGGCGTATAAGGATAATAAGGCAGGCAGAGTTGTGAAAAACAGAGAGAGAGAGAGAGAGAGAGAGAGAGAGAGAGAGAGGGAGGAGAGAGAGAGAGAGAGAGAGCGTGAAGGAAGAGAATGAAGGAAGAGAGTGAAGGAAGATAGTGAAGGAAGAGAATGAAGAAGAGAGTGAAGGAAGAGAGAGAAGAAGAGAGAAAAGGAAGAGAGAGAGAGAGAGAGAGAGAGTAGAGCGTAGCTAGGTTAAGTGATTTCATGAGGCCGGTGCATCCCCACGATTTGGTTGACCTTTGCACGCGCAAAAAACAATAAAAATGAGTTCTAACAAGGATCCAGCGACGGAGTTCATGAGAGTTGCATTCTGCACAGTGCTAGATAGCCTCAGCAGCCAAAGCAGCAATATGCACACACAAGGTAACCTGGGTCCACAGTGATCACCTGAAAGATAGCGCAGTCTTGAGGGAGCCTACACAATTCCTGTCCATAGAACGCTGCACAGCCTCTGAACAGCATGAAGTTAGGGCATCTACCATCACCGCTACTGAGATCCACCCATACACTAGGTTTTTGAGCTTTTTGGTTTCAGATGTCTCATAAACCCTAAGCCCTGAGCCCTACTGTACTAGCCGTGCGCAGCACTTCCCGCAAAGGTTGAGCTCACGAACCTAACACCCCAAAATCCTACATCCTAAACCCTAAAACTCTAGACACTAGATTGTTTAGGGTTTAGGGGAGTGCTCCCGCATCCAATGATCACAGCTCAGATGGTTCAGGTTTTGATAGTTATTGTGTGTCCCCTACTATTCCCCTATACTGGGTAACTGCTAAGGAACTGAATTTCAGTTGCTATATTGGGCAAACTATACTAGATACTATGTATACCAATACTGTTGATGGAGGAAATCTTGCACCACCTTAAGTCCCTAAAGGCCTAAGAATTACAGTAGTTTAGGGCCCCTGGGTGGTGCAAGATTTCATCCATCAACAATATATACCAATTATGGTAACATTATTTAAGTTCCTTAAAAGCAACCTAGTATGCTACCACGCAAGATTTTCTATTGGTTGGGGTATTAAAGGAACCCGCGCAGCTATCGTTGCAGCTGATCTTAGCCTGCATATGCAAAAACTACAGCACAGGCCGTGGCCACTGTGGGTCATCAGCGTATCGCAAGAGCTTCCTGTGCATAAGGTTTAGGTTTGAGCGGTTTAGGGTCGAGGGGGTTTAGGTTTTGGGGTTTGGGAGGATTTGAGGTTTGGGGTTGTATAGGATTTAGGGTTTAGGGCCATAATTTTGGGTGCTGGTTTTTGGGAGGACTTGGGGTTTGAGGTTTGCGGATCTGCGTGGTTGAGGTTTGGGGGTACAATCAGATACCCCAAAGCTAGCAAGACTCCATACGCGGACATTTTTTGTGAGGAGCTTCCAGCAAGGAAAGGCACCAGGAAGGGTCCATCTGTTGGGGTTGCCCCTCATGAGGCTGATTGCAACATGTTTCAGACCGCCTTGAACATCCACAACCTGGCTTCGAAACCTGTAAACCCTAAGCCCTGGTTCTGCTATACACGTTTTGACTTACGCCCCACCTGCAACCAGGAATGCCTGCAACTCATCGACAGAAATTTGTGCGGTTGAGGGGTTCGGGGTTTAGGATTCAGCCGACTCGCTGCTAGGGCTTGGGGTTTAACTTAGGGTTTAGGGTATAATTCAATTTAACCCATGAAGCTGCAGATCAGAAGGCATCAGACGTAAGCCTTCAAGGCTAAACGTTAAACCGGCCCCGCGCAGCCGAACACACAGAACTTCGCTGGGCGCGTCGCGCTAGACCTTACTGAATTTACGTCCCGAAGGCTAACTTCTTGTTGATACTAAGAACCCCCCATATCCTTATGCCTATACCAGAATACCATATTTCCCAAAGTACAAGGCACCAGGGTTTAGGGTTTAGGATTCAAGGTCATGCAGGATTTTTACTCTCCACCGTAGTACAGTAAGATGAGCCATAGTCTGAACTCTTAGTATCCCCTAAACCCTAAACCCTAAACCCCTAAACCCTTGATAACATGGCTAAAATGGCCTGAACTCTTCCAGCATGGCGGTGCCGGCCGCAATCACGGAGCTTGCCCAGCCTGCAGCCACGCGATTTAGGGTTTAGGGTTTAGGGGTTTAGCGTTTAGGATTTTAGGGTTTAGGGCTTGAGGGGTTTAGGGTTTAGGGAAAACGTAGGGACTCAAATTCGAGAAGGGCTTTCTATATTGTTGTGATTACACTTTAATAAAGGCCTCAGCATTAAGAAGGGCATCCTCCGCGAAAGCCTGAACGGTGGAGAAGCCCACACCCCGATAGGCAACAAGTTGAAAGCCTTCCCTCATCTCTTTAGGCCCATTCATGACCCTTAACCCAAAACTCTAAACCCTAAACCCGCAGTGCAAGAATGGAATCAGCAAGATCCTTCACCATGAAGTGCTTCCTATGAAAAGAGCACTATGGATGCACACATCCGTAGGCTTGCAGAAGGCAAACTTTCTGCTGACCAAGGGTTCCAGGACTATACCCATAAAGCTTACCCCTATAGTCCCCCTTCTTGGGGGCCCTAACCCCTAACCCCAATGTAAGCCCCTGATTCATAACCACCCTCCTTTTAAGGGCCGTAAAATTAGGATCATATTGTAATCCCTAGTAAGCGGAGGGGGTTTATTAATTGGGGATTTGGGTGGTTAAGCCCCAATATATACCCTATCACCCTATATGACCCATTATAGCGGTTTCCATGTTCTTTTCCATGATCCCTATATAACCCAAATAGTCTTACTATTCCTTACACCCCTCCAATTTCCATTTCATTTTCCATTTTCCCTTATTTGGTGTAATATCTATCTATCTATATACATAAATATAGTTAGGATCCTAGTATAATCCCTATATAACCCAGTATAGTAGTTTCCATAAACCCTATATCAACCATGTAAATCTCTATGTATGTATATATATATATACGGGTCAAACCCTACAAGCTTGGAACCTTTGAGCAGAGGCTGAGGTCTACACTGTAAGCTGCACCAGCCAGTTGCTCGAGCGGATCCTCTCAGCAACGCAGCTGCTCCAGGTGGCTTGTAGGCTTCAGGGTTTAGGGTTTAGGGTTAAGAGTGTAGGGTTTCGAGTTTGGATTTTCGGGTTTTGGATTGTTTTTTGTGTTCTTATGACTGCTGTTGCTATCATTGTTCCAGAGATTGTAAAGCCTGTCTCGGAGCCAGTTAGCATGGAATCCTCAAAGGCCTTCAGCACAGGAGAACCTGAACTTCAGCATGGGAAAGCCCTAGCATTGACGCAATATGGTGGTTTCCCAAGGTTAGGGTTAGCTTTTTTGGGGATTCCCTTAATAATAGGGATCTTGGTATTTTGGGTTCGTTTATCGGGTCCCTCTTTTGGGAAACTATCACCTTTCATTAAGGGGACTACTGAACTTAGGGTTGGACGGAAACGATGAACCCCACAAACGGCAGCAAAAGCCTGAGACTCGATCCACGTCCACCAAACCCTAAACCTAAATCCCTGAAACCTTCCGTTCCTAAACCCTTTAACACCTAAATTCCTGAACTCCTCTGCCCTTTAAAGGCCTCCGGAGGTGCTTGGCCTGCTGGAGGCAGGTGGCCCCGCCTTGCAGTCCTCGCATGGAATGGTTTGGGGTTTATGGTTTAGGCTTTAGGGCGTCTCATGGAGGGGTTCTCTCGAACTCTGACCGCCCTCCTTTCTTCTTATTTGTTTTCTGCACCTGTGTTAGACCAGGCGGGTGCAAGGTTTGGGCTGGGTCTGGCTCGAGGCATCTTGTGCTTGTTGAGATTGGGGGATTGGGCCTTCAAGCCTTGAACCAGTTGGGCCTGTTCAGACCAGAGGTGCAGGGTTTGGGTTTGGGTCTGGCTCGAGTGCTCTAGTTTCCTGATGGGCCATTGGCTGAAATCTGAACGAGTGCCCCTGTCTACAACGCTTTCTGGCTCGAGGCTTCTTGTTCTGTTTTGTTTTGAGATGGAGCCTTCAAGCCTTGAATCACTTGGACCTGTCTACACCAGGCGGGTGCAAGGTTTGGGTCTGGGGCTGGCTCGAAGCCTTACGCCTCCAATCCGTATGAAGTTTGGCTCGAGGCCTCTAGTTTTTCTTCGGATCTTCTTCAGATTCAGATGCTTCTGGGCTCAGCTGGGCGTGCTCGACGGCCCCGGGCTCACTCAGTTTAGGGGTTAGGGTTCAAGGTTTAGGGTATAGGACAATTGATAGGTTAAGCTAGACCCTAAACCTAAATAGTAGTTTCCATTTAATTTTCCATTATCCCAATATTACCCTATATTTCCCCAATATTACCCCCATATATTCCCCATTGCTTATATACAGCATGTCTCAAGCCCCCGTATTGGCGTCCTGGAACCTACTGGGTTAAGGGTTTCGGGAATTCTGAAACCACACCGGACCCCATGAAGACTGTGCTTCTTGGGGTGTAAGGTCTCCATCCTCCGTAGTACCCCAAAACAACAACTCCACCTAGACCCTCCATCTACCCTCTATGTACCCTAAATGAGAAAGAATATACCCCTATTTCAGGGTTCAAGGAGGGTCCTGGCAGGTTATCGGCTGTACTCTCAAATCTAAACCCTAAACCCTGAATCCCAAACCCTAAATCCTAAACCCTAAACCTAAACCCTCAACCCTCAACCCTCAACCCGAAATCCTCAACCCTAAACCCTAAAATTCGGGGTTACTACATAACCCAAACTGCAAACTTGGCGAGCATCGGAGCTTCCGAACTCTGCCTGCAAAAGGGGCACAGCCTCAGTTATCGCCCGGCTTTAGGTTTTAGGGTTCAGGTTTTAAGCTTTATGGTTTAAGGTTTAGGGTTTAGGGTCTAAGGTTTAAGGTAAAGGGTTTAGGGTTTAGGTTTATGGTTTGGGGTTGAGGGTCTCAGGTTTGAGGGTTTAGGGTTTAGGTTTAGTGTTTAGGGTTTAGGGTGATGGGTCAGCGGGACCTTGTAAGGATTGAAAGGATTAGAATTACACCTGCTACGCCCCACCCCTTGTGCTCCAAGTGTCAGCTACCACCGCATTATAGTAGAGCTGAGTGAACTGCGACGACAGCTGGAATAATGAGAACAGCTTTCTGGCACCTAGAGTCAAAGGTTGAATGCAAGCAAACATGGCCGGAAATGTATTTCTATGAAATCAGGTTCCTACATTCTATGTGACCTATCTTCACCAAAAGACGAAACCCGATACAGGTTCTTGCGTGAAGAGGACAGTCCCATTTGGCCCAAACATACTTGCTAGCTGTTTGCGTATATCAGCATATTCCCTGACCCCACGTTGCAGGTTACCTGATACTCAAGTAGAAATTAAAATTAGGTTGCAAGAGCTAGAGACTTCGATGCCCCATGCGACGCCATACGATGTCTGGGGTATACGCCTCCAGGCAGATGAAAAGTCTCGAGCATTCCGGAAAATACTATCTGGAATCAAGAATCTCAGTAGAAGAAGCCTGGATACTTCCAGGTGCAAGACTGCCATGATAGGGCCCATATGGTAGTTTTTCATTTTCCAAGGGTACCCCAATATACACCCCAAAATACTAGAGTCCTTAAACCCTAAGCCCTAAACCCGAAACCCTTATTATTGGGACCCCCCGAAAGGTCTGAAAAAACATATTTAATGCAAACCCGCAGACCCGGCCATTCCGTTGTCGCTTCAGAACTTCGCAAACTTAGGTCATATAAGGGATCATGTAGGGGATTATGTGTGTATATATATATGTATATTTTAGTAATATATGTATATATACATATGTATAGAGTTAAGGGTCTAAAACTCCTTCAAGGGGTTATGTAGGGGGTTATATAGGGGAGCAAAAGCCCAGAACACTGGGAGCATCTACTTTCTCTATCTTCTAGATGTCCCCAGCAAGAATCAATCATTCCATCAAACAGAAGAATGCCAAACCTTTGGGAATACCTGAGTGGCCCGCGCTTCCTTATACCAACAGTCTTTTTGCGTGGTAGCCGACCCCCAAATGAACCCCTGGAGTGCCTGTAATTAAGAACCGAGACCCTCCACCTGCTCTCTATACCAGGACCCTCCTTGTACCCTTAATTGGGGATATATGGTCCTTAATAGTGGGTACTTAGGCCCTAATAGAAGGTAGGAGGAGGGTCTAGGTATATACCCTGAATTCCAGTATTAGGGATCATATACCCCTTTTTAAACGTACAAGAGGTGTCGGGTCTTACAGCCAATCATCCCTGAACCCGAAACCCTCAAAACGCGTAAGCTTGGGTCCCAGAGCTGGAGCCAACATGGCTTGCTGCTTAGGGTTTAGGGTTTAGGTGCATAATTTAGGTTACCATAATCTGGGTATCTAGTAGATAGCTGGGTTTCCTCATTATAGTAGCTTAATTTAAGTTCCTTAACTACACAACCCAGCAAATCTACATGCGATGACCCACTCTAAGTTCATTGCCGACCTTCCCTTCCGAATGCGAAAAGCGCTGACCTACAAAGATCCTAAAAAAGCCCGTAGTCCTCAATCCCCTCCCCCTAATATTAAACCCCCACCCACCTAACATTAAGATAATTTTGGGAGCATTTACTACAGCGGGGTTGGGGAGGTTCAACATAAGGGGGAGGATTACTTCCTGCTGCTTCCAATCCCCTGGTTAAAGCTGTTCCCTGGCAATTAAACCCTAATATTCCAAGCGGAACATGACTCGATACAGGAATCCTCAGACATGGAGCACTATGTGAAGAAAATGCCATATTTTATGAGCAAGCGGATGACAAGATAGATAATGAGAAAGCTGCCTGAAAGGAGCGGGAAGGGCGACCCATTTCTTTCTTGCAGAGTATTTTGTGAGATAATTTTGAAGACAACTGCTATGATATTTTCGAAATTATGCAAGGAAAGAGCCCAAAAAGATTGCCTGACTCTTAGAAAGCTCTGGCGGTGAGATACAGTCCACGCAAGGGTTGGGCTGATTATTTGAAGGGGGTAGTTGGCGGAATTATAAGGAATGGAGGCTGCAGGCCAGATGGGTAGAACGTATTGCAATCCCCGTGGTCTACCCAGATATGTGTAACCACATAGGCAGGTGTGTAGAATAAGCATATATACATACGTATACACAGACACACTCTTAATTAAACATATGCACACAACGATTGCAAATGTATAAAAAATATTTATATATATATGCAAAAAATTAGGGGTACTTCTCTTGTGTTTCCCTATTCATGGAAACTACCACATAGACACAGCTTATTAGTGACTCCCCAACAGGCACTCCTTAGCTAACATAGAGGTGGTCCGCAGGTAGCCCACGTGGAGGTTCACTGGGCTCCGTAGCTCCCTTGGAGTGGGAGATAGCTATATATGGGGGTTTCCCAGAATTAATGGTACCATTTTGGGGGTCCCTAGAATGAGGACTATAGTATTTTGGGGTGTATATTGGGGTCCCCCATTTTGGGAAACTACCATATGGGGGTATATCGGGTTTAGTGTTACAGGTTCATAGGTTCATGGGACTGCGTAACTACTTTTATCTGGGCTTGAAAACCTGCTGATTATCCCCCTGAATGGCCTTACAGAGGCTACCCCAGGCATAGGTAGGGTTATAACCACTTATAAGCAGTCACTTTAATCCCATCAAGTATCCTGAGGGTCGAACAGAGTGCCATCAGTGCTCCCAGCAGCCACTAGGACAGCCACGCAATGCCTGGATTTGGGGGACTTAGTAATAATGGAAAAAGAAAGTGGAAGCTACCATTTAGGGCCTAGGGTTTAGGGTTTATAGTGTAGGGATATATGGGAATTATTACCCCTGTGCTGAATCAAATGTAAACAAGAAAACTGAAACTTGCATGGAAACGGTACTTATATGCGGGCTATATGGGGTGATATTACTTGGAGGGTCAGGGGGCCTAGTAAGTGGGCTAAGAATGGGGTTAATGCTGGGGATAGCTCACTTCATTATGTGGTTTATAGGGATTAGAGATGTTTTACGAAGTCTCCTTGACCCTCCAAGTAGGGTGCAGGGTTGAGGGTTGGGTATCTGCTAGGTAGACATATCCTAGGAGAAGGAAGATGGGGAGTTGTTGCTTTCAATCCTTGCAACCCAACTTAGAAGTGCTACAGCCCCCCTTAAGTAGATAGAATATGGCTCTGGGTATTTTATAATAAGATCCCCACACATGTTTATCTACTTAAGGGGGACTATAACACCAAACCAAGCCTTGATAACGCATCATTAGAGTAGCGATTTGTTTGTGAAATACTATACCCGGAAGGAGGATACAATCTTACTCTATTTTGGGTACCATAGTATCCCAAAATCTAATACGTACTGCTCATTAGATTCGATCTTGTAAGTGAACATGGTTGCCCGCTGCCTTACTTCCATGCGGCAATTGTTCAGCCATGTAGGCACAGTCCGCAAAGTGATGGTGCCGTGCTCAGTTCATAACGAGGAAGCTCATTGTCATGAGCATCAAATGACAAACACAGTCCATCATACTGACATAGCAAGTGTAGATGTTAGTTGTAGCGTGAGCATTAGTGTTAGTTTTCGTCGTCAGTGTTGTTGTTGTTGTTGTTGTTGCTGCTGTGATGGTGGTGGCGGCGGTGGTGATGAGAATGGTGGGTGTTGTGGCGGTGGTGGGTACTAACGCGGAAATCCAACGCAGGGAACGGATCTTGCGGAAGCGGGCGATGGCAGATTCTCTGTGGGTGCTAAAACCCGACGGAATTAGGCGGAAAAAGTGAAGATGAGAGCACGGGCGGCGTGAACCCGAGGCAGTTCTGTAACCCACAACGTGCTTGCAACAATTTCTGTGGTGGGCATTTCCTTCTCTCTGGTTGCAGCTATGCCGAACGTGTTGCCCTGCCTTCAGCTGCATGAATGGCGATACAGCAGCAACACTAGATAAGCACAGCATCAGGCTTGTCACCACCACCGCCACCACCACCACCATCATCATCAGCCGGCGCAGGCACAACCATGCCCCCCAACCGCCTACGCTTGAACTTGGCACCGCATGAAGAGCTCCCAACAGTACTTGTCGTTTCCTATTGCAACAGTTTTTTTGGAGGTAAAGGACAGGAAACCAACGGCGCCCACGCATCGCATTTTGCATGGGTAGTATCTCAGGTTGGGGGCGATAGTTCAAGGTTGGGGATCCTGTATGAAGTCCTTTTGCTTGGAACGGGTTGTTCGGATTGAAGCAATAGTTTCAGATCCAAAGAATAGGCGGTTAACAGTTTAGGGGCTTAGGTTTCAGGGTTTCTGGTTGGCTTATTAAGCAGAGGTCTGTTTCTGCTAGCACACAGGCGACCATAGAATAGATTGCAGCAACTGAGTTGATGGCGCACAGATGGCTTTGAAGCAGCACGACGTCACCTGCATGTAGTAAATTCAGGATCCTCGAGCAAGACCTCTTCAGGGATAGCCCAACTGATTGCTCTTCCTAGGCGGGTCTAGGGCTCAGGATTGAAGGTCAAACTCTCCAAGAAGCAACATCACTGTTGTGTCAAGCCCCCCAAATACACTTGGCGCCTGCGTGACTACTCGTAATCAAGAGTGTTGCCAGCATGGACAGCTTGCTTTCAAACATCTGGCTTCCGTGTGTCTTGTCTCACGTTTCTCAGGGTCCTTTGGGGCCAAGGCAGCTGTAAGAACAGGGCAACCTCCAGAAACACTCCCAAGGTGCCGGTGGCCCCGATTCGAGAACCTTTGCACCTTACACCCTGGTAGCAGGAAGCCCTAAACCCTCAAAGGAGTTAATTGCCACCAGAATAAGATGCTGTACTTTTCGTCGACAAGAGGGCACAAACACTCAGAAAAGCCGAAAGTGACCCAACCATTTGGCAGTTTGCTGCAACCTCTGTTCATGGCTTCTCAAACTAGAGGTCCTTTGTTGGGCTTCTTCATGATGCAGAATCTAATGTGTAATCCTGAATGGTAAGCCCTTCGCCTACATACAAGTCCTCGATCTTAAGGCCCTACGCCCAATTCACTGCCAATTCACGGCTGCAGGATGTCGTGTGGGAAGGAACCAACTTCTTTTGGGCCCACTTGGTTAGGACATACCTATATCCAGCCCACACCCTGTACATGGAGACCAAACGACAGCACTCAAACAGACAGTCTAAATCAGAAAGCTGAGTTGCTAAGCCTGAAAACCAAGCTTTGCACTAGGAGGCGCGCTGTAGGCTCTGCACCGATAGAGAAGTCACAGGCGCAAATGGGACACTCACCTGAGTTTAGGTTTGAGGTTATTGGCTTTGCAACCTCTTGAGGAAAGCTTGACACACAGCAACTCCCTTTTTTTTTAGTAGTTCCAAACTTTTGATACTCCACCACTTTTGTGCGCACGAGGCAACCCGAAAAAGAGTGCGGGAATCGGCGTCTGCCTTGATCGCTCTCGATGCTGATGCCCACACTACATTCTCTCATTCCCCTGAAGGGTCTAAGTAAAGAAATACTGAGACTTCAGGCGCCAAATGCTCTAATCTGAATGGTTACCGATGTCCCAAAGTTTCGATGCTTTCAATGTGATAGCCGTATCATTCTATACACTTTCTCGATTTCGGCAAGTAGGCTGTAGACAATTCGGTCTACAAGCAAACGCAGAGCCAAGAAGACTCCTGAAGCATGCAAGTGACTGAAACCGTTTGGAAGCCTTCTGCCAGACGGTGTGGAGGCCAAGGTTAGGAGTTAGAAATGTACACCCCGCAAATGTGACAACCCCCAAAAATTTAGCACCCTATTAGGCCTTATAGGGGTCCATATAGTCCTTATTCCTAACCAAGCTCAAGTGCATGTTTGAGCTTATTCGAGTCAGAACCTGCGCACGCGTAGATTGTACCCTAGATGTTCCCGAGGGCCGCGTCAATTTGATAAGAAGGGAAGGGATTGTTGTCCGGACTTACGTAGGCAACTGTAGCCCGTGGAGCCCAAAAAACCTAAAACTCGACCCCTGGAACCGTCATGAGAACTACCTGGGCATGGGAACCTTATGAATTATTGTCAGCTCTGAGCCCTACATCGGATTTAGGGTAAGGCCCCTTGATTCCAAAATCTGTTTACGGGTAAATGCCAGACACCCTAACTCGGGTTTTAGGGTTTAGGGTTTCATGCTATTTCTTGGGGGAAAGTGGATCCTTGAAAAGATCTCCATATCTTTGTCCGCGCACTCTCTCACTCCCTCCCACCTCTATATCCCTATATATCCCCATATACCTATACATCCCTATAATATACACGGTTTAGGATTTAGGGTTTAGGGCCCTATAATATATCCCTATATATCCCAATGTAACCACCAAAAATACTAGGCGCCAGCAAGTCAAAGCTAAGATTCCGGCGTTCCGCCTTCCTCAGCTTGGCGGCGTGCCTGGGCGTGGGATTCTGTCAGAACTGGGTGTTTGGGCGTTGGGGGTTCTATAGGGTCATTTAGGGTTATATGGGATTATTTAGGGTTATATAGATGGGTTAAAAAGGGTTATATGGGGGTGTGAGATTTTATTGAACGTTTAAAGCCCCTTGCCACCAGTTTTTAAAGCATGGGTCCTATTGGAGTATGCAATACCATTCTGAGCGCTGTTTTATTGTTGGGTTCACCCCAAGGCCCACCTGAACCCTCCCCAGACACAAAGGCTCTAAGACATGTGAGCCATGGTTTCAACTGGAAAATGATTCCTTCCATGAAATCCTTGCGCGATCCTTCCGCAGATGGAAGCGCTGCTTCCCCCCTCCACAACCTGTTTTCGCATGGTGTTACACAGTCCCTTCCTCGAAAAAATGTTTGAATCCTCGCGCTAAAGGTGTGCCTGTTCATAATCAGGGTTGGGATAACAGAGTGGGTATCCCTAAGCGTCCAAGGATCCAAATAATAGGGTTTTAGGACCCAAATACTATAATATTAATGGTATTTGGGCCCTAAAGCCGCATTATTTGTGTTCTTGGACCCTTAGGGTATGAAAGCGGCCAACATCCTCGCACTATTTTGCCAATTTGGTTGGCATGCGCAAACGAACGTCTGATGGTTGTTGAATTGAATGCCCAGCCATCCCTTCTGCGGCCTTCCATGGAGCTTCCGCAAACTTCCTTGCTGTGATAGCTTAGGGGCTTAGGAGACCCCAGCACTTCCAGAAGGTTGAAATGGATGATAGCCACATTTTGTCTTGAGATCAGCTTCCGCGATACCTTCTGAGACCTTCGGCAAGAAAAACTTGCCGCAAACCCTTGTGCATCCTTCCGTGCGCACAGTCCTGTTCAACTTACGGACTCTGCTACCAAGAGCTGTCTCCGTGTTTGCGTATCATGCCTCTGAAGGCTAAAAAACTCCACAACTCATGGAACAGCACTGAAGATGATACAGGCAAATCCTATTCTATGAGCCCTGTATGTGATCCACAGTCCCAAGTCCTATAGACATTCAATGACGCGGGTGTGCTGTAGACCCTCAACGTGACCCTCCCAGACAAACACCGACCCGGACCGACCCTGCTACAGCACCTTCTCAAGACGGAAACAGCCTTCGCAGTGTCTTCTTGAGCTATGCAAGTTTGAGGGAGTTTAGACCGTAACCGCTGGCACAAGCACCCGAAACCCTCAACCCTGAGCCCTCGACCCGACGTAATCGTTTAATTGAAGCTCTCAGCCCCCGGAAGCTCCAAATAATTACCCACAGTTCAGTAGCAACTGTAGCCCAGGGTTAGTAGTTAGTAGGTGTAATCCAAAAAATACTGTAGGTGGTTGGAGTTAGAGGTCAGGCTTAAGCTGGAGCCCCTTGTGTAAAGCAGCCGGGTTGCGAGTTCCACCCCGAAGCATCTGGGCGACAGGCCTGCAATAATTCTACGTTGCGCTTAATTACCCAAATAGTCCAAGTACTCAATTACAGGACTTGAGGTGCCGAGTGCTACAACCAGAGAGGTTTACGCTACCTAAAAGCCCTTGTATCTATGTGCTTGGATCCCTGCCCTGGGGTTCTAAGTCTATATGTAATACAACCTACATTTGGCCCTAGAGTCTCCTAGATGGAGCACTCGGTTAGGGTTAGGTTCAGGGTGTTAGGGTGCAGGGCTTCTTGCAGTCAGAGTTTGAAAGTCCATTGCTCGAAGACTGCTTGGAAACCTTTGTGCGGGAGATCCCGAATTATGATGTTAGGGTGGTGTATAAGCTCTAGACCCTAATTCCCAAACCCTGAGCCCCAAGTTCTAGACCCTAATTCCCATACCCTAAAACCCGAAGTCCTGAACCCTAAATTCTAGTTCCCGAACTCTAACCCCTAATTCCTAAACTCCACCTCCAGTGCATCCAGGGTGTTGAACCTTGCGCAGAGTTGGGGCAAGGGGTAGAATGGGGCTGGGTTTAGGGTTAAGGCTTGCTATAACGGAATTGTATCTACTTGTTGGGAAATGAAAGGCAATGGAAGCTACGTAGGGGTATGTGGCTTCGATTAATCAATATCTAGATGTCTGGGCAATAAGACATGGGTTGCACAGGGGTATGCCCAAAATGGCTTTGCTCAAGCCCATCATGTAGGGCATCCGTGGAAGACGTTAAGGGTGCCATTGTACCAAGGTTGCACGTAATGCTGGCGGGGTTCCCTTTGTGTTTGAGCAGAGGGGCGGTTAGCCACCTAAGCCCTAAATCACCGTGGAGTGGGGAACTCAAGGTTAATTAGCTGCCAGGCTTAATTTAACACTTTTCATGAAGTACTCCCTGCACGGCAAGAAAGGCGCCCAACCATGAATCTGGTCAGCCGAAATCCTTCATTATTTCGAGAGAAGGCTAACTTCAAACCCAAGAACTTTCGCCCACCCAAAACAAACGTGAAACCCATAGAGCCCTGTTTAACAAAGATACATGTTCCAGTAGTGTTGCTAGCGGCCCCCATTTGGGGCTTGCATGTGAGTCTGGGGGAGTCTACATACCCTAAATGCCTCTACATAACCCCTGTATCACACAAACTCGCCCCTACAACCCTTCGGAAGGGGGCAAATAGCTGATTTGCCAGGGGGCTTGCTTTGCAAGTCATGATGCCGAAGGGCGCCCTCCAGGTCCCATCGAGATGCTGCTAAGTGGATGTAGGCCTCTAGGTGTGGGGGTTATTTTGGGGGCTATATTGGGATAATGGAGAAGTAAATGGAAACTGCTATATTATCGGGTTATATAAGGGTTTTAAGGTGTGAGAGTTTAGCATTTTCAGTGTTTATAGGGTTCAAAGTTCAGGGTTTAAGGTTTGAGGCTTAGAGTCTTGGATTGTAGGCTTTCAGATTTATAGGGTTTAGGGCTTCAGGTTCTGGGTTCGGGTTGGGGGGCTCAAGGTTTAGGGCTGCAGGTTTAGGGTGTTGGGGTTCGCGGGTTGTGGGTGGAAGGGGTTTCATTCAGGATGTGGGGTTGCTTCGTGGTACAAACTTTAAGCCCGTAAGCAGGATGTTGACCTCCTGAAAGGCCCTGCGGCCAAGACATTGGAGACCTTCTTGCAAACCTGCAAACCTGACTCAGGGTTGCGCCTAAATCCCGAAACCCTTCATCGATCCTACACCCTAAATCCTAAAACCCGCAATGCCATCATGGCAAACCCTGAACTAAACCCGAAACCCTATACCATAAGCCCTAAGCCCAAAACCCTAGCCATACCTTAAAGCCCTAAACTCTAAGCCCCAAACCCTAGACCTTAGAACTACCCTAGACCTTAAAACCCTAAACCCGCCTAAGCCCTATAAACCCAAAGCCTCCCGCGTGGAGCAGCGAAGAACGTCGCGGAAGGATCGCAGCAAGGCGCCTCTGCTACCTTTGGGTTTAGGGTTTGGGGTTTAGGGTTTAGGTTTCAGGGTTTGTGGTTTAGGGTTTAGAGTTTAGGGTTTGGGGTTTCGGGCTTAGGGTGTGTATCAGTGTGAGCGCGCGGCGGGTGCGCTTTTATATTAGAGGTAGGAGCGGAACCACTTTTCGCGTGCTCGCGTAGCCAGAGGTCCCACCCCAACCACCGTAACTATGCTCAATTAAGGTTCAGGGTTCCCACCCCCCAAACCCCCCTAGCAAGGAGGCTTCCTGATTTCCTTTCTGCCCAGTTCTGCTGTTCACCACACAGCCAGCATTCTGAGATAACTCGTTTTTGAATTTCAAGCAAAAAAAGAGTCGAGCAACGGATAGGGGTCGCCGAGGCCTTGGCCAGCCTCCACGTGTGGATCTTGACGAATGCCTTAAGAAGTCCTCAGAAGCATCATGACGAGAAATGACGTAACGAGACCACCTCGTCGCCGCCGCAGAGAGCATTGGAAAAAGGATTTGAGCAACGCATAGGGGTTTGGGGCTAGGCTTACCATACTGACAATCAAATCGGAAAGGAGATGGAAGGTGAAGAGGCAAGTGGGGTTTAGTAGGGTTCTCTAGGGAGTTCAACCTTCATGTCTGGATAGATATTAGATGACAAGATCGCCTCACTGCGGTATCTTCATTCAAGTTCCTTAGCAGCAGCCCAACGGGTGATGATTGTTCTGGATTCAAGGATGTCCCCGACTTTCCCAACACTGGGAGTGGGGTTTAGGGTTCAGGGTTATTCCTTTTACCAGATCCTAAACGGGCTATGTATGCCCAGGGATTTAGGGCTTGGGGTCCCAAGGGCTTAAGGCTCAGAGGTGCGCCGTTTGCGGGTTTTTGGCTTCGAGGCTTTGTTTGTTTCTCGGCTTGCTGGGGACCACTGGTTAGGAGTTTCACATGTACCCCCCCGCCAAAAATTTAGAACCCCATTAGGCCTTGTTAAGCGCCATAGTCCTTATTAGCTCCTTAAACCCTGGCGGGGGGTTGTATTGTAAATCCTAAATTGGGGTTCTTGTCGTTCCGGGCCCAGGCTGGAGAAGGATGGAGATTCTATTGGGATATGCAGGGCTTAGGGAGTCCAGGGCTTGTAAAACCCTAAACCCTAAAACCCTAAATCCTGAAGCCCTACCTGGGCCCCAAAAGTATGAAAATAATGGCCTTTATGGCCATTATTATG
The DNA here is from genome assembly GCA_905231905.1 of Symbiodinium pilosum. Taxonomy (NCBI): domain Eukaryota; class Dinophyceae; order Suessiales; family Symbiodiniaceae; genus Symbiodinium; species Symbiodinium pilosum. The sequence continues at coordinate 136,437 of CAJNIZ010044415.1, forward strand.
GGTGTAGGGCTGTTATTTTGCATACTTTTGGGGTTTAGGTAAACCTAAAACCCCTAAACCCTAAACCGTACTGTAGGCTTCAGGGTGCCAGGCTTAGGGCTGCAGCGTTCAGGACGCCAGGATCGGGGGTAAGGGGTAATAGGTATTGGGGTTCTATAGGGTATAGGGTTTTAGGGTTTAGGGTTTAAGGGTTATAGGGATTATATAGGGATTACATAGGGATTAAGGGGAATATATTTGGGTTCTATAGGGATAATGGAAAAGAAAATGGACCCTACTATTTTAAATAGGGTTTATGTAGGGTTTATATAGGGGCCATATAGGGATAATGGAAAAGAACATGGAAACTACTATTTTAGGGTTTAGGGCTTTAGGGTTATTATCCCCGGTATCGTTGAGGTTCAGGACCGGGCGTGTAAGAAAGAGCGGGCACGTGAGGAAGGAAGGAATCCGTAGAGGCCAATGTTTCCTTGCTGCAGTTCTTGCCAAGTAGGAGGGTATAGAAACATTCGCGAATGGTATGGCTTTCAATGCATGCGCCGTACAACTACCATTATTTGCCTTGTTGTCCCCTGCTCCTGCTTCAAAACCCCAGATTCTGCAATTTGCCAGACTCCCTACAAACCCTGAACGCTAACCCCAACATCTGCGACTTTGATTGGGGTGGATGAAATATTGGAGGCAGGCCGGCATAGAGTAGCATCTCGTCAGACAAAGGCAGCAGACCCTAAGAAATCCATTGGATGGAGGGAATCCTGTGCCAGTCTTAAGATGCCCAAAGTACGAGCCCTGCCGTAGGTGCTTAAGGTTTAGGCTTTGTAGGAGTTAGGGTATTTGGTGCCATGCAACAATTTCTCCACCCGGAATGGGACCAACAACCCTGACCTCAATTCGAGGTTCGAAAGCAGGTTCTAATTGTGACGACGTAGGATTCAACTGTTAAGGTTCTAGCGGTTCTACCGAATCAAACCTGAAGGGTTTCGGAATATCTTTTGGGCACGAACCCGCAACCGTTGCCTCTGCAGTAGTCCTCGCACAGCTCACAGAGCCTTTGTTTGTTTGGAGCCCTATCGGCCCTATCGGCTTAGACCCAAAGTAGTGTTGGGATTCAAGGTTTGGGTGAACAGGTTTGGGACTTACGGTTCAAGGTTATGTTTGACCAGAGCCACCACAAATGGCCTAGAAACTAGAAATGGCTAGCCAGTTCTTGACAGTCTTTGAAACCCGGGCCACAAAACAACAACTGTGCATGTCGCACATATGCTCTGCCGACATACATGCTGCGCGCCCACACATGGGCCACAAGCAACGAACCTGCTGACTGCCGCAGCCCTGCATCAAGGGTTAAAGGGTTGTACCCTTGAGGTTGTACCTGGGTTTAAGGATCCTCTCAAGGAAGCCTAGAACCCTAAACCCTAAACCCCAAACCCTAGAGGATCCTTTCAAGGAAGCCTAGAAAACTATATGGGTTCATGTGAAGGCTACATTCGGGGAACCTTTGGGGGTATCATCCCGGAATCCTTGACCCTTGGTCTATCCCAGTAGCCACGAAAAGAGGATCGTAGCAAGGATCGCCATGTGTACGGGCTTCTGCGAGCACCTTAGATTCTGGGGGGTTAATGTGAAGTTTCAAGCTGCAAGCCCTATCTTTGACCTACAAGACCTTAGTTTGTCTAGGACCCTGCCGTTAGCAAAGATCCTCATATGAGCCATAGTCTAAACTCCTAGTATCCCCCTTAATAACCCCAATACTACTCCCCTATATAGTCCCCTATATATCCCCCCTTTAAGGAGTTTAGACTATAGCTCATGATTCTTCCTAGAATAGCCTGGTAGTCCCCTATATAATCCCCTATATAACCCCCCCTTAAAGGAGTTTAGGCTATACTATAGCTCATATGGAAGCCTAAAACTAAGGGTCCTTTTGGGTCTAAGGGTGGCCATATTAAATCTACACTCGGTCGGATCATTACCTAGACCCTCCTCCTACCCTCTATTAGGGCCTAAGTACCCCCTATTAGGGACCATATATCCCCAATTAAGGGTACTAGGAGGGTCCTGGTACCTAGAATCTCTACAAGGTGCATTTTTTTGGAGGACTACTCCAACAGCCTCCTTTCTCGCGAGGGGACAACCAGCTGCGAAACGCAAGTCTCTCAAAGCAGCAACGCCACCGGTTTCCCCGCAAAGGATGCTCCCCAACAGAACCATGCGAGTCATAGCCTAAATTCTAGGAATATCATACTGAATGACCCTGAAAGTAGTCCCCTATATAACCCCCCCTTAAGGCGTTGAGACTATAGCTCATGTAAAGGCCCACTTCCTGCAAAGCATGCTAGGCACGTCATCTGCTGCAGCGTTTCTGCTGAAGTCTGCGGCTGCCTCTCGCGCGTCTTGGGCTTGTCCTGCGGTTGAGCCTAAACCTTTTCTAAAGCATGATGGTAGTTTCCGTTTTCTTTTCCATTGTCCCTATATCCCCTATAATCCTTGTAGTTTTCATTCTAGGCTCTGTGGTTTGGGACGCGGGGTGCGGAATGTAAGCGTTGCAGTAGGGCAGTGGTGGGTCGAGGGCTGTGCAGTGGACCATCCATATTGCATTGGAAACAATGACAGCTTTGATGCTTGCAAAATCAATCCTGGTGATCATAAGCGGAACTGCGAGCCTGCCATGGAGAGCCCTAAACAGTCAAGCCCTAATGCTCTCAGCTCTGAAGCCCATAATCCTGATTTCTGCTCCACACCTTGACACCCAAAGCCACTAAACGCTAAATCCTAAACCCTAACACCCTCCATCTACCCTGAACTCTGACACCCTTGCCCTTGAAAACAAAATCCAACCCAAAGACCGCAAACTAAATGCCAAAAAACGAAAGTCCTGCTCAACCAGGAAGTGGGCGGCTTCCAATAAACGATCCCATGCCTCAGGGTCAGCAAGGCGGAGAAGAACGAATCTCTGCAATAGTCCAAATACAGACCCCAAGACTACTATAGTTTCCATGCAAGTGAATACTAACTGCCAAGAATAACAAGGGGAATTTGGCTGTCCCAACCCCTACTGTATAGTATAAGGACCCCGTAACTAACAGATGACCATAATAGATTCCTTTTTTCGAAGGTGTTGGGGTAACTCAAATCCACAATCCACAGCAAAACACCCTGGTGGTTTCCCAAAATAAAGGGACCCTAATATAGACCCCAATATACTATAATCCTTATTATAGGGACCCCCAAAGTGGTACCCTAAATTCGGGAACCCCCCCCTAAGCCTGCCTCCGGGTCGGTGGAGCCCTTCCGACTCACCTAGGTCTTCTCTTAGGATTAGGGTTTAGGGTTTAAGGGGTTTAGGGGTTTGAGTTCCCCTAAACCCTAAACCCTAAACCAGTTTCAGGTTTAGACTTCATCCCCTCCCTGAAAATAAGCTGCCCTCCACCCCCTAAATGACAAACATTGACCCTAGAATAGAATGATACTATGTTTGGGGGGATGTTTTTTTTTTGGGGGGGGAGAGGTGAATTATGAGGGGGAGGGGATTTAAACTTGCGGAATAGAGAAGAACCATGAAAGCTATTATATTCTCGGGATCATATATCGTCTACTACGAGGATTCATTTTTCGCTTTCCTATTGACCACCAGTATACCTAGGGTTTAAGGATTTCAGGTTCAAGGTTTTGAGGCTTGAGGTTTAGGCTGTAGGGCCTGTAGGGCTTGATGAGACATATAGTAATTGTGTAAGTTTGGGCCTTGCGGTTGATAGGTTTTATGGTGTTTTGTTTGGGTGCAGAGCTGTGAGGTAACGGGAGTTGGCACAGCTCCCAGTCGGGCAATTTTGGTTGGGGAGATGCTCCGGAAGTATAGTGAAAGAACGTGTACAAATATCTATATGTGTGTATTGCGTACGTGTATATATACATATGTATACATATATCTATATATGTATGAAACTTGTTCTTCCTCATTTCGGGCTGACCTCTGCTTGCCCTCTAGGCTGTGTAGAATCCGGAAGATTTGGCGCACGGGGTGAGGTTTAAGGTTTCGGGGCCCCTGAAGATGCCCCAAATCAAAACGTCCTTGGTGTTTCTCTTGGAAGCTCTCATATTCCTAAACCCTCTTTCGTCCCTCAACCCTAGCAAACCAAGCCTTCTACCTCGCGAAATACCCCTTAACCCTGAACCAAGAACCCTAAGCCCTAAACCCTCAGTCCTAAACCCTAAACCCTTAACCTTCAACCCAACCCCTTAATTCCTGTTATAACATTTCTCATCCCAAGGGCGCTGATGAGATCTGCGAAGCCAGCTGTGGTCATGTTGCCTGAAGCTGCCCGGTCCAGGACCACGTCGCGGAAGCTTGAGGCCTTCCACGGGTTACGCAGGGGTAAATCAGGTTGTGTATATACATAAGTGTATATATATAGAGACTCATATAAGGTCACATAAGCTTGAGGCTTGTCACTAGCTACCCCTGAGAGGATCTAGAAAGTACCCTGCAGCTAGGGACACAAAAGCACTAAAATCGCAAAACCGCCTACACACGAAATCCCCAGACCCTGGGCCCAGAACTCAAAGCCCCAAAGCCCCTCAACTCCTACGAGTACAAAAAAAACCGGCGACCTCTGCACCATAAAGCCAAATCCCTAAATGCTGAAAATCACCTAGAATGTCGGGTTGAAGGTATGGTTTTATTTTGATTGAGCCTTCTAAAAGCGGCGGGTCAGGTGGGGTAAAAGCTCCAACCGTTCCCTCTGTTGGTTTAGGGTTCAGCGTTTCGGGTTTAGGGTGAGCCTAGTACTGTAAAGGCACTCAAAAGCAATATTGAATAGATCCCCCTTCAAAGCGCAAAAATGGAAATTCTGAATTCTCTAAGTGGCAGATAGCAAACCTTGAAGCCCCCCAACCCTATAAGCTCTAAACCAAAACCTACACACCCATCCCTAAATCCAGAAACCCTCAGCCCCAACCCTACCTCTACAGCAATGGGACTCCGCAAATCTTCTGTAGAAAGTCGCATCTGAAGCTCCTGCATGGCCTCGCAGGTCGAATTTCGGGTTTAAGGCTCCGTAGGGGTCCAAGGATCCAAACATTAGAAGCCCCACGATTTAATCCTTGGACGCTTAGGGTTGAGACCCTCGGTTGGTAGGGTTTCTGGTTTTAGGGGTTTAGGGCTTTGGTTTTAGATTTATGGGTTTATTTGCGGGTTATTGATGGTCCCACCAATATTGGACATGACATATAGGAGCCTGAAAAACATTCACCAAAATCCATAATAAACACCCATTTAGGGCTGGGGCTTCAGGGTTTGGAGTTGATGTTTCTTGTTCAGGGTTTGCTGTAGGGTTCAGGGATCCTCCACAGTCTCGCAAACTGACACAACCCCTTACGCAAGCCCCGTTGTAAGGGACAGTAGTTTGATTCTTTAGCTTTTCATGCAGGAGATGGATTATGGATGATAGGCAAGGACCAAAGTGCAGGCTTTGTGGTGTTGGGTGTGGGTTTGCAAACGTTGATGGTTTCAGGCGTTTGGAGCTTTGTATTCCTGCTTCGCATCGAAAGTTCCTTGCTTCAGGCACACCGGGGTGTTTCGGCCACAATCTACGGATAGCTGCGCCCTGCATGTCTCGTTGCATGCCTAGATTTCCAACCGTCCCAGAATCTCACAACCCAAGATGGCAAAGCCAAACCTTCAAGCTGACCTTTCTCACAGTCGATGGTGCCATAGTCTGGACTCCTAGTATCCCCCTGATGAACAACCCTATAGGAGTCCCTTATATATAACCTTGAGAAGCCTCTTAAAGGAGTTAAGATTATGGCTCATATGGTGCAAGCATTCCATAAGCAAGGATCCGTCATCTTCAGTGAACTTGACATGTCGCCCAGAGCTCCCACTGCGTCCACCTGCCAAAAGTAGGGGAAGTAGACCACTGCAGACCTCGTGCTTTCTTGGGATGTAGGGCTTAGTTCCAAAGACCATCCAAAAAAGCATGCAATTTTACTTTGGGGAGTTCCACATTGAGGACTCTACTATCTGACAACCCGAAGAAATACTCTGCTTATAGCTGCAGAATGAGCCTGGGATTTCGCTTCGAGCTCAAATCCAGTCCTGACCCCTTACCTCACCCCTAGTTAAACTAACCCCGAAACCTAGACTCACTCATACGTCAGGGTGCAAGGAGAGCCCTGGAACGTATATAACCTCAAGCCCCTGGGGCTCCAAAAAGCCTCGCCTACTTCAGCAGTGAAGGAATGGGTTAAGCGTGGCCAAAACCCTATCTAGCATAATTTGGGCCATTCCCCCTTTGAGTAACTGTCCTTGAAGGGGTCTTATGAAGGGGCACTTATAGCTGCTATTGCCCATTGTCCATTGTGGTAACAGTTGCGGTGAGGGGGAAATGACCTAAATCATCCTCCTCATTTTAAAAGGTACTCTGAAAAAGGGACCCCGAATTGTTGGAAGTCCCAAAGTCTGAGCCAGACACTGAACCACGGATTTCACTTCCGCATCCGGCTTTGCCTCCCGACGTCTGAGGGGGAGCCCAAGGGTTAGACCCCTGATGAAAAAAGCCTATACCCCTATGTAACCCCTTTCACCCAGTATAGTAGTTTCCATTTTCTTGTCCATTATCCCTATTTAATCCCTATAGAACCCCAATATTATGATCGTACAACTTGGGGGTTGGGGTTGGGTGTGGGGCTTAGGGTTTATGGTTTAGGGTTTATTAGGGTTTAGGGTTTAGGCTTTAAGGTTAAGGGCTTGGGGATTAGGGTTAAGGGCTTAGTGCTTTGGGGTATGGGTTTGCAGGGGCATATGATATGCAAAATCGAGAATCAATGGGAAAAGAGTCTGGGAAACAACGTGAAACTGGGCTTATTACGTAGGGATTTCGGGCTTGTGGGTAATAGAAATCAAGGGTTGAGCGATTGGGCTTTTGGGTCTTGGGATGGGAATTCAGGGGTCTGCTAGTGGGGTCTAGGTGTGCCCGGACGATGAGCAAGACTCTTTACTAACACTGATTAATAACAGGGGCGATCTGCAAGTGGCTGCCAGAAGGGTGAGCACGACAAACAACCGTGCATGGCACCAACTCATACGGCGAAGCCTTGCTCTTTGAGTGTATGTCCAAGGGCTCCTATGTAGTGCCTTGTTGGGCTTGTTCGGGTTTTTTGGTAAGGGATTACAATACAATATAGTACCCAAACTGGAACTACATAGGAGAGTTTGGGGATGTTGAACGCCCTACCTGACGGCAAGCTGGGTTGGTGGGTGACACAGTTCACTATCAACATTCAACAACACTAAAATACGCTAAAACAGACTGCCAGCACACACGGACAAAACATTAACAAACGTTTTGAATAGCCACATCTCCTCATCCGACGAAAAACATCGGCAACGGATGAACGACTGCAAAAGTAGTGCGCTGCCCTATTTCGTATGTACTTACTGTGGAGCATAGATTCATTCCTCTGGAAATATCTGGTGCATGCAGTATGAAGGAAACTTACTACAGTCTGATCATCTTCTGCGCGCCGTCTACTCCCAAAGGTCTAGGGACCTGGGGACTTACTGCAGTCTTTTGTGTTCTGCGAACTTGCTAATCATCCTGCCCTAGCTTCATCGAGCCATCTGCACCACCATGTTATGGCTGCGTCCCAGGGCCTCTGAGAACTCGAAAGACTCATCGACTTGTAGTAGCTGAATCATGAGAGGCACCTGGGTGATCTTAAGAACCATATAGTACGGGAGGGTAAGTTTTCAAGTGGCTTTGAGGGTGGCAGCTTGGGTTGGGGGAAGGTACTGCCAGGGCAGTATAAAAGCATCCATAGGAAACTATCGGATACTACCTCATCACAACTTGGGTTTTCCCTACCCGGACCCCAAAAGCAGGTAAAACAATAGCCCAAAACCACCACAAAATAGCCCAAAAGGCTTTCATGTCTAAACCCTAAACCCTAAACCCTAGATACTTTCGGGGTTCAGGTAACTAGCAGCACATGACCCAGGCACGTTGATCTGGTCGTCGGGCCGCAGAAGCCTGGGTGGTCGTGGAGGGGCTTAGGGTTTAGGGTTTAGGGTTTAGGGTTTAGGGCTTAGGGCTTAGGGTTTAGGGTTTAGGGTTTAGGGTTTAGGGTTTGAACCCTACCGAGGTCTTCTGTTCCCAATTGATACAGGGTGGCTCGGAACTTCCTCCATGCGCGGTCTTGGCCTCCTCATACCAGGCCCAGAGGGTCCAAGTACCCAATAATCATATACTTACCCAAAACCTGTACTATAATTCCTATTACCCAAATCCCAAGTACCTAATTATTGGGTACATGGACCCTCTGGGAGGGTTTTCTTGTCTCCTCATAGCGTTTAGAGCTTAGGGCTTAGGGTTTAGGCCGGAGTCCAAGCTACACACACGGACAAGCATTTGGGTTTAAGGATGCCAGTCATATGCTACTGAGAATTCTTGAACTGTGTGGTTTTCTGATACCAGAATCGACAGAGCTTAGTGATTGTTAAAAGCGAGAGAGGGACCTAGTAGTTCCTGTATCAACTCACCAGAATAACCCCTACATGTTCCGTTGATTCATCTCTGACCACTAGTAAGTTATCCTCCAACACCCTAAGGCCAAAGGGTGCATGCACCTAAATTCGTGCATATATATATATATACACACACATACCTATGTCGGCCCTATAATGTCTGCATTGGAACCCCTGTGGAACATAGGTACATGGACCCTTCAGGTAAAACCCTAAGCCCAAGAAGAATCCGAGAAAATACTGGTGGCCAAAGGGAATAAGGGAATATTATCCCCGTATAACCCCTGTATAATATGTTCCCTGATTCGTTACTAACCCCCAGTAAGAAAAGCCGAGAGGCATCAGCGCCTTGCGTTGCAGGCACCGCTCCGCGCCCGACTCGGCGATGATGGAACTCACCATGGCGACTGCATCATCCAGACACTCTGCCTAGGGCTTCAGGACTAATGTTTTGGGTTCAGCTTTTCAGGGGGTGTAATGGGGCTTAGGGTTCACAGGAGAGGCTGTGACAAAGTAATTCAGACACATGAAAAGTAGCCAAAGTCATCCCAAATACAAGCTCTGAGTCTTCTGCCCGCCAGAACTGAAGCTTCTGATGTCCGATCTACAGCAATCAGCATGACCTAAACTCTAAACCCGTAAATACATAGAATATGGCTTTGGGTATGCTGTAACAAGATCTCCATATACCCCATAGTCTATCTACTTAAGGGGGACGATATACTTACTAAGTCCCCTGACCCAACCCTAAACCCGACATGCTCTATAGCTTTCGGCCGACAAAAGCTGCTCCCCCAACTCGGAGAGCCTCAAAATACCGAATCAGCGGCTTGGGTCTGGCTTTTTGGGGTTGGAAACATCCTACATAGGGGCTTTATAGGGATAATGGAAAAGAAAATGGAAACTACTATTTTATAATAGGGTTTACATAGGGGTTATATTGGGATAATGAAAAAGAACATGGAAACTACTAGATTATAATAGGGTTTTATAGGGGTTATATTGGGGATATTACTCCCAATAATGGAGAATCAAATGGAAAAGAAGATGGAAAATGAAACGAACCTTGGGAGGTATATAGGATAGTTATAATATTGGGCTTATAGTCGGGGTTACAGCGGGATAATGGAAAGGACATGGAAACTACTATAGTTGGTTATAGGGGTTATATTTGGATGTAGTTATTTTTCATCAGGGGTCTGAGAATCCGCCACGCATGGGCGCCCATCAAGAAGAATCCTGTCTGCTCGTTCTTTTGGAATTTAGGTGTTCCTCAAAAAACCATCACCAATGATGGTCTCAGTGAGGTTGCATGCCTGGAGGTTCGGGCAAGTTGTCTGGAGTATAGTTGAGAACGTCAGAAGGGTTACACCACGATTCTGCAGGGAGCATGCGTGGAGTATACAGTGAATTGGACTTCACATAAGCTTAACAATCTCTGAGTTGCATGAACCCTTGCCCTGAACCGCCAGATCCCCAAACCCGAAAATGGAACTGACCGTGCAAAGTAAAGTCCAATCATGCAGCTGAAGCCCTGATATGCAGATGCTGAGAGCCTCAACTCTACCCTACCACAAAGATCCTAGGACTATCATGGGCTTGCCAGGGAAGGTTTGGGCTTAAGGTGCTAGCCGAGTACACGAAAGACAGCACCGTCCGGTTTGAGACTTTGCCACCGTCGAAGCACCTCGAGATGACAGAAGGTGTTTGGGGTTCAGGACCGGACTAAAGGAAGCCCCCTGATATGCCTAAAGCACAAGTTTGTACATATGCATATATGTGCCAGTCTCAGGGGCCTTTGGTGGTAAGCCCTAAAACCCCAAGCTGGAAGTCTAAACCCTCTGTCAATAGCAGCGGAATTGAAAGGCATCTGGACCAGACCCTGAGCTCGCCACATCGTCGATATCTTCCATGCAAGCCTCGGACAGACTCTTGGGTCAGGGGGACCTAGTAAGTATAGGTTAATAGCGCGGATAGCTGGGGTTTTCGTGCGGGCTATCGAGGTTCTAAGTATACTAACCCTAAGCCCTATAAGCCATTGATAGTCCATGTTTCCTTACATTCCTTATGCACTACGTCCCTCCTGATCCTCGAAGTATGGTTTCAACGTTAAATAGGATTTGAGCAGGTTCTTGGGTTTGAGTTTTTTTGTTTTGTGTGTGTGTGTGTGCGTGTTGGCGTAAGGAAGCGCATGAGCCAGGTCTTATCACTTCAGATCTACAGTGCCCTTCCCATCACCCAACCTCACATGAGCTGCAGTCCAAACTCGTTAAGGGGTTATATAGGGGATTCTATAAGGGAGCACGAAAGGAGTTACTGAGGGTGATACTAGGAGTGTAGACTATAGCTAAAATGAGATACCTCAGAGATTGTGAAGCCCGCGGTTGCATATCCACAGTTTGAGAAGCTTGCCGGCTGAGTCACCGACGAAAAGAGGAGGAGCTGCCGGCGGCAATGTTGAACTATTTGAGAAGAGAGAAGCTTGCGTGGTGGCAGGCGTGGTCAGTTCCCGAAGGGTCCGAGATTCAATGCTCATTTTGCTTCCTCCAGGCCCATTACCATCATCCAGGTCCAAGGTACTCAATCCTGCTGTAAGGACTGTAGTAGAAAAGGGCATGCAGCTCACAGTTTGGGATTTAGAGTGCCTTTTTTCGGCTGCAAAAGGATTACGAAACATGCTGATTGATGACTGCTGCATATCTGCAACAGGTGCTGACGTGTCCATCCAAATCGTGAAACTATTCGAGGGTGGAGGGGGTCCTATGCTGAGGACGAGAGAATCCTTACACTCCTGCACCCATGCACCAGCGCACCAGCCCATATAGCCGTAACAACTTTGAAAGCAATACCTACAGACTTGGTACTTGCAATATGGGAGTTTCTCTATAGAGGGAGACCACCCCACTATAGACCCCTAGACCCCAAAAAGAATACAGTCCTTGTCATAGGGGCTCAAAAATTAACATTTGCCCCTAATCTGGGAAAGCAACATGTATCTCAACAGCTGCTGGCCTTCCTCCATCAACCTGGGCCCATATTGCGATACGATTAAAGTCATGGCCTTAGGGTTTAGGGTTGAGGGTTTCCTATCTACATCTAAAATTCTCCTGAACCATGGCCCAACCCTGAACCTTCAACCCTAAACCGGGAACCCTTAACCTGAAGCAGTGGCAGGATTCTTCCAGTCTGCAGACTTTCCAAGTTTTTGGAGGGCCTACTCTTAGGAACTGCTTTCAGACATTACAACACAGGATGGTACATGCATTCTAGGCCTTCCAAGGGGTTTAGGGTTTAGGGTCAATGTAGTTATAGGATTTAGGATTTAGGGTTCGGGTTTGGGTTTAGGTTGTGAATATAGTAATTACTCAGGGCCCAAAAACCTTCCCGCATAACTTCTTCGGGTCCAAGTGTATACTATAGCTAGCGATATGGGCCCTTTATAGAGTTGAGCGGATCGATGTTCCCTTAGATACTGGAGGCCCAAAGAAATTCAGTTTCAGGCCCTCTGAGGCGAAAACTCTCACTTCAATCCCATCCACCTGATACTGCTGCGTTCCCCAGCGCCTCACATCAAATATGGCCCCCCCAAAAATATGTCTGCTACTATGAAAGATTATGAAAGAGGATCTCAACTTCCCTACTTTAGAGCAGCCGAAATGTCGCCAAATGCTAACCAATTTGGGGGTTTGGGGTTTTGGGCTTTAGGGTTTCGGGCGGACTTGTATTACACCCTAAGCCCTAAAGCATAACCCTAAGCCCTACACTGCAAAGCGTAAACCCTAAACCCTAAACCATAAGCCCTAAACCCTAAACTCTAAACCCTATAGTTCCCCTGAAGTAGATAGAATTTCGGGTATATGGGAATCTCATTATAATATACCCAAAGCCATATTCTATCTACTTAAGGGGGACTATAAGCTCTCAACCGTGTCCCCCAGAGGAAGCCCTAAGGGTCCAAGTACCTAAAAAAGATATACTTCACCAAAAACCATATTATAATCACTATTACCCAAAACCCATGTACCTATGCAATTATTGGGTACATGGACCCTTAGGGAAGGTAGGTTGCCTGGACTCTGCGGATGGACTCCGCATCTGCATTCGCAGTTGACGCAAAGGTCAGGCGCTTGTCTGCTGGCACCCGAGCAACCTGGGAGATTTAGGGTTTAGGGGTTTAGGGTTTAGGGTTTGGGGTTTAGGGTTTAGGGTTTACGGTTTGGGGTTTAGGCTTTAGGGGTTTAGGGTTTAGGGGTTTAGGGAGATTTGGGGTTGTAGGGAACAGGGAGAAATAAATGGACCTGACTAATTATTCGGGGTTTAGGCTTTGGGGCTTGGGGATAGTCCACGTTACAATAACTTCGGACCTCAAACCCAGCAGGTTTGGGAGTAGTTTCTGTATAAGTAACCTTACTCCCATTTTTGGGGTTCAGGGATGATGGAGAGACAAATGGACAAGAACATGGAAACTACTATAAACGCCGGGGGCCAATTACTACCTAGGGTTCAGGGTTTTGGGGTAGCTGAGCATCAAGTAGCTACAACCTGGGAAAATGAAACCGTAACAATGTTTTTGGGGGTTGAGGGGTTTAGGCTTTAGGTTGGGGATTTGGGGGTAGCGGATCTAGGGTTTGGGGTTAAGAATGCAATGCAGAGGTTTAGGTTTGCACCAGGACTGCAGACATTTAGGGGGACCATGGGGGACCCTAAGATGTATAGGAACTGCATCAGGATTCCAGCACCACAATTCAGATTGTCTTTTTGGGTGGGGGGTATTGGCAGGTGCTACATCATTCATTCTGGGGGTATGTAGGAAGACCTAGCCATATATGACATTCCCAGGACCTCCTCAGGAATTCCCCCCATCCAACGAGGTCCACAGCATTTTGGGATTTACGGGTTAGGGTTTGGGTGCTGCACTGCATGTGGTTCAGAAAATCTGGGGCTTCCATAGCCAACATACTATCGTCCTTACAATAGGAACTTCCCCAAGTCACCCCACATTTGTGAATCCGCACCCAAGCTTTGACGAAGTGCAATCGCAGTCCTAGCCCTTTTACCTGCCGACCACTTCTGCACACGGTGCTGTACCCACCACCTCCTTAACACGGAACCTCATAAGTCACCCTGTTGAAATGACAGTAGTCCGTAAAAGCCCCTCTAGGGTTTCACATAAATTTGAGGGAGGGAAGGGTAGGACTTTGTAGCAATTTGGGTCCCTCATCACAAGGCCTTTGGAGGACTGTCTGGATGGATGTGAAATGCACATCTTGCCTGACGTGACCTTCTCCGTAAATGACGTCAGCGAATACCGCTGAATCAATCAATCAACGCGCTATGTGCTTCAGGACATTGATAGCAAACGTAGCAGTCAGAATGACAACTCGACTCGCAATGCCAAGAGCACTGGGTTATTAATCATCCTGAAAGAGGAAGCAACCAGCGGGAAGCAACAGTTGCTTGCTTCTGCTGAGTACGCCCGAAGACTACATTCCAAGAGAATCAGAAACGGGCTGCAAAGCAAGGATAGCGAACTCCAGGCCAAGAATTCTCAACTACAGAAGTTAAGAAGGGGCGAAGTATAAGTACCCTTCCCAACCCTGCATCCCTAAATCCTCAGCTCTTCGCCCAAACTGCGCAACACACCAGCAAACATACCCCATTCCCTACAGTACCCAGCACCCCGGCAATCTGACACCCTAAGGCCCACCCCTTCGAGGACAGGACGGCTGCCGTGCCCGCAGCAAAACCAAGTAACGCACTCGATACAAATGCTGCCTGTCATGAGGTTTACCCATGGGCTCCTACGTAGTTCCTTTGAGGGGATAAAGGGATAAAAGGGGGTACAGGGTTGAGGGCTCTTAAGTAGTTAATATACCTCCACTCCTGCCCGAGAAGCAATTGAAAGAGACAACGGGCAATGAAATGGCAACTAGGTTTGTCCAAGCAGTTCAGTATGGATCACTTACCCCAAGGGCTCCTTTGTACTTTTTGGTAGGATAACACATGCCTCTGTAAAGCATGATAACATACAACACCGAAGCAAACAAAAACAAAAACAGCAACATATGAAACACCAAGGTAGGGAACGCTCCGTGTGGAATCCACAATGCCAAAAACATTGCTGGAGCAACACAAAACTCAGAAGCACAAACAGATATGTCCATGAACTGGGAGCCACGGCGTTGTTACATTAAACACTAAACCCTAAACCCTAAATCCTTAACAACCCTAAGCCCGTGTGGTATTGTTGCGGGTGGTTAGGAGATCGAGGTCCGGATGTGTCGCAGGAAGGCACCCCCAGCCAACATGAGACATGCTTTATCTTGTTGCTGCGCATAGTGACAGAAGTTTCTCAGCCATGTAAGGCACATTCCCTCCCTCAAAGTTACTCCCAACCCTCAACCCTATAAACTCTACGCCCCGCACCCCAACCTTTGCTGATTGATGGTTTGCAGCCCAGACCCTCAAACAAACTTCTACCGCTGAACCCCTTTTACCTAGAATCTATTCTGGGGAACAGCCCTAGGTCCTAAACCCTAGCCGTCCCAGGGGAGTATGGTGAGCTTTGGCATCCCATTCCTCCACACCCTGCCGAGACAAATGAAATCCGAGCAAGCGCATTTTTTCTGCATCTCACTAATCGCTCCACCCCACTGGGCCCCTAGGTGTTGGGTGGGGAACTGTTCCATGCGTTCAACGTGTCCTTGTAAGATTTCAACGTCCTGTGTTGGGCACCCGCAACCTAGAGTTTGGGCTTTTTAGCAACCTACTGGGGCACGAGGTTGGCACTTGCACCGGCTGCAGCAAACGCACAGGTTCGCCCGAGTTTGGTGGGATTGCTCCCCCTGCCTCAGTCAACTTTACCCTAAGCTTGACAAAGTTTAGGTAAAGTGGCTCTCCTGCCGTCGCCTGAAGTATGCTGAAGTATGCTGAAGATTCCTGCAAATGGTCCAGATGAATCTGTTCTTCCTTTGATTCCAACTAGACTTAGACACCCCCAAGCCCTAGGACCAGGTAACCTGAAACCCCACCAACCACGAACCCCACCAACGCTGCATAAACCTCATGAACCATGAAAACCCATGAACAGCGAATCCCATAAACCCTAGACCCACCATTCCGTCATAAGCATGTATTTTCACAGTACACGCTGCAGACACACTGGGTCATTAAGGCTCAGGGGTAAAGTCCCCCTTCAGTAGATAAAATACGGGTTATCTCGAGATCCTGTTATAGTTTACCCAAAGCCATATTCTATCTACTTAAGGGGGAAAATAAAGTCTCAAGGTTCCAGGGCTTAGGGCTTGAGGCCTGCAGCGCGTGTTTGCGACCACCCGCAGATTTTGGTTTAGGGCTTAGAGTCTACAGTAAGTAGGGAATCAGGGGGAATATAGGGGCAATGTAGAGATAATTGAAAATGGGAAGTATTATATTATAACAGGATGACAAGGCGTTTATACTACCTCCACACCCCAGCTTTTGAACATCCGGTAGGCATCAGTTGGCACTTGCCATCCGACTGGCCGCAATCCACCTGTTTACAGCGCGTCTGCGTAGGGTTCGCTACAACACAGCTCGAATAAAACTGGTATTGCGGAAAGCTGCAGTGGATTTTCGTATAAAGCAAAGACACATAAAAGCTATGGCAGGCACTTCATCAAAGTAGACTCCAATTTCCGGATTATAATTATCAAGGCAGTGGAACGGCGCGTATGGTTTTCTGCAGCTGGTTCGCAGCTCAACACTGCTGTATGCAAGCTTCACAGAATAATGAAACGGGGAAGGCGTTTTTGGGAGAGGGCTTGTGTCCGCGCTGGCATAGAGCTTCTAATTGCAGGCAATGTACCCTAAACCCTAAACCCTAAACCCAAGGCAAAGTAAAGGAGGCCCAATCCTGAGCGACAAGAACTTCATAATCATACGCTCCCCCGCCCACCTATACAAACAATCCCATGTCCCAAATCCCAAGTACCCGTATAGTAGGCTCTTGACGGATCTGGGTAGTACGCATGCAGATCCTAAGCTGAACCTAGGAAGTTGCTTAAATCTTGGGTCAGAAGCTGACGGCATTTGTAAACCCTTTCTTCTTCGATATACAACCTTTTTTTGAGGGCCCCTTTCCACATTTAGCCTGTGGGCTCTGTGATACGTAACTGTAAGAGACTGCAAAATATGACCTGGTGAATAGCTTGGGCTTTTGCCTGCCAACTTTATGGGAGTGTAGGCCCCTCACCCTAAGCCCTAAACCCGAAATCCCTCCCCCATTTCTTCAAAGAACATGAGCAGCTCATGGCAGGCTTGCTTAATTGAAAAAAAATCAGAAAACTTTCAGCCAGTCTGTCTACATGTGCCAAGCCTCAGGGCTCTGAAACCAATCATCTAAAGGCCCTAATGTAAACCCCGTTTATATAGGGGGTTATATAGGGTTCATATTGGGATAGTGGAAAAGAAAACGGAAACTACCATTTAGGGTCAGGGTTTAGGGGTTAATGTAGACCCCTGATTAATAACCCCCCTCCTTTTAAGGGCCTTGAAACTAAGATCCCTAATAGAATCCTTATCAAGAGGAGGGGGTTTACTCATCAGGGGTCTACACTAATCTGAAGGCCCTAAACACTACCCAAGGGCTCCTATGTAGTTCCTTTTTGGGTTTTTAGGATTGTTTGGTAAGGAGTTACAATTTAGTACCCAAAATGGACCTACATAGGAGGGTTTTGGGCAAACCCTGAAAAACCCTCAACCTTAATCCTAAATCTCTGAACTCTAAACCTCCAAAATCCTAAGCCTCAAGCCCTACTCTTCAGGCTCTGAACTCTCACCACCCCAAGGCATAAAGCTTAATTAAGCCCAAGACACCAAACGGGGCGTTCCAACAATTAGGGGCCCCTTTGGGTTATAGATTGGGACCCTGACTGATTGTGTGGAACCCAATATAACACAAGAATCCTCATATAAACCCGATGTAATCCCTATAATCCCTATAGTTTCCATTTTGTTTTATACCCAATCTCAACCCTAAACCCTTAACCCTGAACCCTATTCTCTTGGCACATGCCGGACTGGGGAGCAGCAAATTGTAGCTGCCTGAGGCAAGTTGCGACCTCTTTAAGCCCTTTGTGCCCGAAGGGTCCGTCTAGGCATGCGATAGAATCTTTCACCTTTAGGGTTGGTGGGTCTGGGTAAACCCCAAAAAATACTGTCCATTTTCTTTTCCATCATCCCTATATAACCCCAATATTAACCCTGTACTATATCAACCCGCAATAACCCCTATATTACCCTATATTACCCAATATAGTCCCAATATCAACTACCCCTCCCCCCGAGGGTTCGTATCCAAGAGCTCCGGGTTGATCCCGAAGAGATTCCTACATTGAAGGTTTACTGGGTTGCTGTTA
>CAJNIZ010044415.1:169625-201681 GCA_905231905.1 Symbiodinium pilosum
CCCTGACCCTCCAAGTAGTAGAAGGAGTTCCCGCTACAAGCCAAGTGTTCTCATGTGGGGCGGGGTTGTCACAATTATGGTCCGCTTTCTAGGTACCTTAAGTATTCGGGGGGGGTATTCTCTGAGGGAACCCAAGGGAACCATAATTTTGACAGCCTACCATANNGGGTTGTTCTCAAAATCATGGGCACCTTCTGGTTATAGATTTTATTCCGGCACCTAATTCCTTATTGGTGCCAAGACTGGACCCTAATTTTGGAAACTACTCAAGATACACTCCTTTAGCCGAATTTCTCTTAGACTGGTCTGGGCATGTCTGGGCCAAGACCCGTCCGCAGCATGCGATCTCGTGCGATGTTGTGCAATCCCGCATGCGCTCAACAGATACATCAGCCCAGGAATTTTGAGAATCCCCCCGATAAGGCTTAGGAAACGCTAGAGTCCTAAACCCCCAACATCAAGTCCGAATGCCTAAGCCCTCACCTGTCCAACTGTCAGCCCTCCACCCTAAATCCTAGGTCCTAGACCCACAACTCTAAATCCCCTCAACCCTGAACTCTAAATCCCCTCAACCCCCAATCCTAGGCCCTAAGCCCTCGGCCCTGAACGGAACCCTAAACCGTTCTGAGAACCCCCCACCTACAAGATTGAGGCTGCCGCCAGAGAGGCCGCAATGACCATTCCTAGCGAAGCCAACCTTGTTCTGATTCAAGGTTTAGGGTTTGGGGTTTGGGGTGAAGGCTTTGGGGTTTAGGGCGTCTACCTGCGCAGGGCTGAGTATCCATGCGCCGATGGCGCCACCCCACTTCCAGGGATCTGTCGCCCAGCGAACCTCGTGGATGTTGCCCAGGAAGCCATCAAAGCTGGGCTTTCTTCAGAACCCCCACCCACTGTGAGACATCACAGGCTACCACCCAAATTATTTCCTGTTAGGGTTTAAAACCTACGCCCTCAAATCCCAGCTCCAAAAGATCGTCTTCACGCTTCTGATTTCAAGTCAACATCGTGACGGGCCCGCTGCAGGCGGGGTTTGCAGGGGACTCCCAGGTTCTTCAGGGGCCTCAGGCGCCAGAAAAGCTTTCAGAGTTTTGCTTCACTCCAGGCGCCTCCAAGACCCCAGGGCCTCAGTGGCCTCCAGGAGCCTGCAGTGGCCGCAGGCCTCCAGCAGGCTTGCGGGCCTGCAGAAAATCAAAGTAGCATTTTGGCCTCGTGAAATGGCTGGAGGCGGAGGCAGAGCTGTACCTCCCGATGTACGGGAGGAGCCCGGAGGGGCTCTATGCATCCATGCTCTATAGGCTCCTCCCATTGTCTTACCCAGTACGGGTGTAAAGGCTGACGTGTTTCTTCAGTGTCTGACCACCTAGTAATGGGTGGGAACGGCCTAAGCAGGCAGGGTGGGAAGTAAAGGTGCCCACATCAGGGGACTAGGGGCCCGTAATATGGTTCAATAATTTGCAGTTCTTCATGTACCGACTAAATATCTCACATAAGCCTACAAGCCCGATTAAGGGCCCATAGTTAAACCCAGGAAACAGGCAGGGGCTGATCTTGGAGGCCTACGGTTGGGACCTTAAAAGAACCCAGAAAATACCAGTATCCAATAAATACTTCCTTGGGGTTTGGGCAATATATAGCAGTTCTTATGCAAGTTTTGGGTAAGTATAGACCCGTTAGGTATGAGAAGCTTTACAGTAAGAGGGCTTTGAAAGTGACCCCGAAAGAAAACTATACTCTAACTGCGTGACAATCATGGGGTCAACACTTTGGAGGCCGGGGCTACAAAAATCCTCTTATTAGGATTCAGGTTCCAACATGTGGGGATTTGGAGCTAATGGCTTTAGTCTTTTGTGCTTATGTTCTTAAGGGATTTACCGATTTACCCTAAGCCCAGGTGCGGGGTTTTGTGTTTTCGGCTTGGAGATTGGAGGGAGTTGAGTAGATCTTCCACAGCTGTTACAAAGATGGCGGAATTTTTGTTTGGCGCAGGGGCGTATCAGAACTATGTGGTGGTGCCGGGTATCGGGGCAAGCTTCCTGATTGAAAAAAACACTTCAAACCGTAAATGCTACACAGCACTCCCTCACCTAACCCCCTGCCGCCTTGGTACAAGGCTTAAGACCTTGAAGGGTTTTTGGTATAACCCCCCTTCCCCCAATGTAGTACCATTATATCGTAGGGGAACATTCATTATCAGGGAGGGTGCGTTGCACGGCTTAGGCTAGTGCAGACCTGTAATTGTTGATGGAAAACGTCACGCTCAACCCTGCATGTACTACACAACCATACCAAGTAGGATGTCAGGTATGTGCACAGAGCTCCTCACATACATACGCGGCTCACATTTCCGCAACTACAGTATAATACCCCCTCATGCTCATAGAACTATCATGCTCAATCGACAAGCTCATCCCGTTTGGAAACGACCAAGGTGCCAGAGGAAGAAGACTGCAGCAAACCTGAGTGGTCATCATGATTATTACTACGTTTTGCCGTCATCGTTATTGTTAATTATATCTACGATCTTTAGTATTATTACTACTACGAATACATATTATCATGCTACGACTATGGGGCTTGAAGGGTGCACGGCTCAGAAGCTAAATGTTGTTCGAGCTTGGCCGTTGGGTTTGAGGGGTCAGGGAGTAGGCTCGGCAAAGCGCACTCCTAACCCCGGCCCCGACCCAACCCTGAACCCTAAACCATAACCCCGGCCCCGACGTCATTCCCGCACATCAGTTCAAATTCTTGTCACGCTCTACATAGCAATCATCGTTGCGCACTATGAGCTGTACCTTACGGAAATCGAAACAACTCTCCCTCTACGTTACACACCCCCCACCCCTATTTGTAAATTTTCCGGCAAGCAGCCATATATGGGGGGGAAATGTCAGAAATCGGGACGCGAGGGGGGGGGGGGTTCAAATTACTACCCTTAGGGTGATATGGGAGATACCATGCTTCTCCATTCCCTAGTAGCAACCAGCACGACCATCTCCGCTATGAGCCCCTGCATTCCCCCAATCTCCGAATCATTTCCATGTTCCTTTCCATTTCGTGTACAATCATTGCCTATGGATCCCAATAGTAATCACTAGATAGCCCCAATGATATAGCAGTTATTTAGTCTCAATTTCATGTTCAACTTTCTCTTCCATGTGATTCTCCATGATTATCAAGATTGACATTATATAGCCCCTATAAAATACACCTAATTTTGGGAAGCCCTATAATTACCCTCAACCCCAAATAGTAGTTGCCATTTGCTTTTCCATTATCCCTGAAATAACCTCTATATGCCGTAAAACCTACGCCCTTCATCTTGGGAAATCCAAATATCCCAGCCCTAAACCCTAAACCCGGGCGTCTGAGGCCGGTACGGCAGGAAATCGCTGGTCAAGCTCACCGCCGCGTGAAGTACGCGGCAAGCTGCATGCCGACTGCAACGCTCCTTGGGCTAAAATAGGGTTTATAGGGTTTAATACAATGTAAAAAAAGGCTATATAGGGTGATCTAGGGTAATATAAGGCAGTTTAGGGATAATGGGAAAGACTGTGGAAGCACCCAATATACTACTGCTGGCCTGTTGCTATAATGAGGAAGCCGTGTGATTTACTATATACCCGTAATAGGGTAACTCGAGTTAAATCCTCAACAGCAACCCAGCTGTCTGGGGTTCAGAGTTCAGTCGGGTGAGTCTACTGCTGATGAAAGGAATCCTGCACAACTCTACTATCTAGTGGTTGCAGCGAAAGGAGTTTACTCCGGGGTTTGGAACCGGGCTAGAATTGGGACTACTACTGTGATCCATTCCTCCATGCCCTACTAATCACCAACAAGAAGTTGATGGCAACATCTTTCTCTTATGCGCTGCCTTCTTCTTCTGTTGCTACTGCAGCTGTTGCCGCTGCCTACTTCTATTGACCGCTACTGTTGGTTTGCGTACAAACTTGTTGCGCTTGTCATTCATTCACAGTCCCCGGCAAGTAGATAGAATATGGGGTATATGTTAGGTGGACCCCCCCACCCAGTAATCGTGACTATAAGGGATAATAGGGATTATATTAGGGTCCTCTTATATTTTTAGTATACCATTCTGTAATAGTGGCATAATAGGAATACAAGAGGACCCTACTAAAATTCCTTATTATCCATAATAGTCACTATTACTGGGTGGGGGGTCCACCTAACTTATACTGTAGGATTGAGGGTTCAGAATAGGTATATAGGATATACTGCGGTCCCAAAGGCATTGCCACATCATAACCACTTTTGAGGCCCCAGTACATACAGCTACATGGACCCTTGGAGTGCAGAGAAATGCTTGTTCCACACGGACTAAACAGTGTGCAGCATTAGAAATCCCTTTCGTTGTCGTGAAGAATCGCACTTCCCAGAGAAAAAGGCTAATACCTTCAGACTGCTTCACGGCAGGAACCCTGTATTAAACAGGGTATACCCCCTAACCTCGACAAAGACTCGGCCATCGCTACTGGAAGCTACCAGTCGGGCCGAGCATCCTCGCGTGGAACCTTGAGGAACGCCAAGATCAGGGTATCCATGAGCAAGGTGTTGGCTGGCGCGGCATAGGCGGTGTTGGAGTCTCAATGAAATAAACGCGCCCTACAAGACCCTGAGACTATACGGATATCATAATGGAAGTCTGAGACGTCCGATTTAGGATTCTACAGGGACTATCTTGCGAAACTTCCAGGTCGTCTCATTGAAGATCTGCTAGTACGCGACTCTCCCAAACTGCAACCGGCAACGCTGAGAGGCGTTGCGTTTATCTGCGAGCCTTGCAGGACCCCATGCACGAAGTGAACACCACACACCAGAGCCATATCACAAATGACTTTCATGATGAAACAGCGCTCGTTAGATGCCCATCCGGTGAGTAAAGGGGAATACAATCCGTCTCCAAATCTCTTCTTGAAACCTGAAACACTGAACTCTGGGCAATTTTTGTTGTCCAACCTTAAACCCAACGAAACCTACACGTTCAATCCAAACAAAGTCTGAACTCAGAACTTCCACAGCCGCCGGCTAGCCCACCCACAAATACCGAAGCCCCACGTGATCCCTGCCGCACTGAGAAAGTAGGTGGGCTGTGGGTCTTGTCAAGAGACTTATATAGATATATACATATATGTATATCTTTCTCTCTCTCTCTCTCTCTCTCTCTCTCTCTCTCTCTCTCTGTAGTAATGTATTCATACACGCGAATATAATCACATATACATGTATACTTCCACCTTAGTAGCCCCTTCAAAGAGAACTTAGCGTTCTACCGAAGCGGTCTACCGAACTGCAGCCAGCTCACCAAGAGCGCACCAAGCGGATAGGGGAGCCATCCGCTTGACTGCGGGGAAGACCCAGATCACCTCGTGGAGGAGGACGAGCACGCATCCTCCAAAAACATATAGTGATCATAGTAATGAATAACATTACTATTAAGCATTATTAATAGTAATAGTAATAGAAATAGTAGTAATAAGTAGGAATAATAGTACTCATAGCAATAGTAGCCATACATAGTAATAACACCACTCATATTAGAACAAGTCATAATCCTCATAATACGAATAGTAATAACAAATGAGGGTCCAGTTCCAGGATTCTAGGGCTCCGAGATGACGTCACAGAGCTTCGTCTTAAGTGAGCCATCACCTAAACTCATAGCATCCCCCTTCATAGCCCTTATGACAGTTTCCTATATAATCCCCTATATTAACCCCTTGAAGGAGTTTAGACTATAGCGCAAGTTGGGTTGGGGCTATGGACTTTGGTTTGGGGACCAAGGTTTTTGAAGGGATGGGGTTAGGCATTGGGGTTTGGGGCTTCCGGCTTAGGTTGTGGCTTAGTGGGGAGTACTCCTTGCGGCGCTTCCTAAAAAATCCGTATGTAGCGCAAACCCTAAACGGTCCGAATCCCAAGTCCCGGGGGGTGTTGTATTTTTGGGGAGTAGAAATACTAGTGAACTAGATTTCGGGTGGCAAAAGGGGAACTAACAAGCATAAGGATCTCATGCAAATCTTTCACGGAGAGCATGCTGGAATCAAAAAGTGTTCTGTGAGGCGTGCGCGCCTGGGAACTCAAGCCCTCAAAATTACGACGCCAGAACGATATATTACTACCATAGTATATTGGGATTATATAGGGTTAATGGAGAAGAGAATTGAAACTTATATATATATATATATCTCTCTCTCTCTCTCTCTCCAGAATGGCATTGGACATGGTCATCTTTGGAGGCTCCATCTTTAGGAAAGATTCTCATTAATTTGTTGATTCTTTGCATGCTGTAGTCTGAAAGGCTACACAAACGAAGACATCATCCGAGCCATGTGTCACTATGAAACACACAAGCGAACCCTATTCACGGCCCCAAGCCTAAACCCTAACCCTGCAACTCGAGCCCAAAAGAACAATCGATACATACACTTAAGGCCCAAAGATATTCCCGCATAACTGTTTTGGGGCCAACGTACATACTATATAGCTACTATATAGCTACATGGACCCCTAGTTGGTGCTTGAATCCCTCAAACATATAACCCCCAAACGAACCTCTTAAAACCCTACAAACTATAGTGCTTTTGAAAGGGGCCTGTCCATGATTATTTGAGGGAGGCAGGACGAACATCTGTAGCCACTCCTCCAATCTTCACTGTGCAGATCTTGGCCAACCAATCCTGTCTGCAAGCAGCAAGTGAGGGGCTACATACACGGGCGGATTCGTATTTGTGGCCACCCCCACAAGCACACGACATATATATATATACATATACACACACTCACCAACGCCCCAAAGAAAGCCTAGATACCCTGATACCCTATCAAAAACTCTAGTGAGAACCCCGGACCAGGTAAGTCCACAGAAACCAACGTCCCATGTTTGCAGCCACCACCATCCCGCTGGAACAGTACTCGTAGGGAAATTATATCAGAACCTAATCTCACATCGCCTTTGGACTTCTAGGGTCTGGGAGTTTATAAGATCGATGGTGGACTTGTTCAACAAATGCTTTCATGGAGAAATGAGGAAATGCAGAAGTTAAGCAAATCAGTCATCGCAAGGCTGTGTTACGCCGGGTTACCCTTCCCAACATTAAAGCCGCAACGAATTGCAATTCTCAAAAGGGGGAGCCCCTTTGGGGCTAAGCTTTGTAAGCTAGCACTTCATGTCCTGGGTTGGTAAAGGAAGGTCAAGCATTGGCCTGAAGAGTTGACATTAGTCATAGTCTTAACTCCACACAGGAACTATATAGGGGATTATACTTGGGAGTATTTTGGGGTTTGTCAATGGGGATACTAGGAGTTTAGATTATAGCTCAGATGACTGCAGGACATGTTGCTGAATCCTTAAACGTGAATCCCTCACATTCGGCTGTTTGCTGCCTATGGCACGAGACTAGGACCCTCATCACCTCCTATACAATGAAACGAATGCTTACAAGGGAACCATGTTGCCACTCCTTCCAGCCCTCGCAAGGAAGCACCAAACCAACTCACACAAAATCACTATGGAGAAGTTTGAGTCCAATGCCCGCAACCATGCGGGCCCCGCCTCACAAACGAAGGTCACCGGACGGCGTAAAAACTTGAAGAGGTTCAAGGCCAGAATGATGGTGAAAGCAGTAGCTGCCTTGCACCGGCCGTTCTAGAGGAATGTGGGTCAGGGGGGCAGGATGATGCAAGGGTGTAATAATACTAAAGAAAGAGCAAGAGTAGTAGCAATAATAATTGCAATGGTATAATGATAAAAGAAATATTAATAATGGCAGTAATTATAATAGAAAGCTTCCCACCAAGCTAAAGGCAAATGGCTAGAAAACCCTGCAGTAATCTTCCTGCCCAGGCCTTCCTCACGTAGATGAATCAGAAACTGAACGCTGCTCACATGAATAAGCTTGATGCAGCAGCAAGATAGCAGTAACTTAGCCCACAAATCATAAGCCTTGAACTGCAAGATACGCTGCCAAAAAGCCCGTAAGCAAGATACCCAAATCCCAAAACCAATGCCCAAACCCTGACCCATGCTCTCTACAGATACAGCAACACCCCCTAGATTTACAGCAGTAACTTTTGACCAGATTAGGGGTCCACGATTTTTTAAAAGCAAACAAAAAACCTGAGAATCAAAGCAGCTCAATTCCAGGACCTAGAAAACATAGTAAGGTTAAGGCTTCAGATTTAATGTGAATCTGAAGGTTACCTACATAAGTTTGAAACCTCAAGCCCTAAATGTGGCCGCTCTTAACGTGAGAACAGGAAGGCTGATTCTATGACCCGATTTGCGTACTAAATTTCATTACGAGTCTAGGGCTCGAACAATGCCCGAATACCATCTAGACCAATAGCATGTTTCCACAGTCGTTACTTTCGGAACCGTTTCATATTTAAGATCTACTGAAATTAGGTAATCAAAATCTAACAAAATGAGGGTCAAACCGGCTTGAATTCAAACTGAAGCCTTGTAAAAAAAAAACTAATGAACAACGAATAGGCTTAATCAAAACAAGTTCTAATTAAAGAAAATTATCTACTATCCCATTAAACCCTACAAGAATCTCATGAATAATCCAGTAAGTTTGAACCAACATGAGGTAAAGTCTAATTCAGACCAATATACTTTCTATTCAAAATTTAAATTCAAACCAAATCAGTACAGTTCTAATGAAAGAGAAACAAATTCAATCAACAATCGGTCTGCTTCTTCATCCTAATCCTCTAGCTCACATTATTGCTCTTACTCCTGTGGCTTAACTTGCGCTACCTGTACTAAATCTGATTTACTTGTCCTTTAGGATCACGGCTCCGTGTTCTATGGAACCCGATTTTTTGCAGGCTAGTTATTCATGGGGGAGGGGCGGCCTTGTCAATCGCGCGCATTACGCAGAGTAACCTAGACCTGCCAAAAATATTTTGCACTTTGCTTCTGCCAGGTACCTTGGTTTCTCTAGGTAAGCCTTATAAATCTTATCTGACCTATAGTCTAAACTCCTAGTATCCCTCTTCATAGTAGTCCCCTATATGATCCCTTACATAACCCCCGTTTAAGGAGTTCAGACCCTAAACCTTAAATAGTAGCTTCATTTTTCTTTTCCGTTATTCTTATATAACCCCCTCTATATATATATGTATACAAAACTTTTGAAGCAGTTTAGATTGTGGCTCATCTGAGCAGGCTGCTAGACGCGTGCCCGCACACTGTGCGAAGTCCTGGCAGAAATCCACCAGGGACGGTGGAGGCCTTGGTGGTTTAGGGTTTAGGCAAGATTTCCTTTATCAACAGTATTGGCGGACTCAAAACCCACCAGTCTGCGGAGGGAACCTTGTAAGGTTCCTTGTTAGTGCCGGTTATAAGCACATACACATACATGCATACTGGTGCTAATCCCGATACAATCACTGCACACAGCATTGGCAGGTCTGAGGCTAGCACAATACCGGCTGCGAAGGACCGCCGAAAAAGTGTCCCACACGGCCTTCGATGCAAGATGAGGGTGCCCGCATCCGGCAGATATGCGTCTACCTTCAGTACTACATCCACTACCACAACCAGTGCTACCACCACTTACAACCTTTCTTGCTGTTATTTCTACTTGCAATACTATGACTCACCGGCACTGGCGATCCATTACCGGGGAGGTTGGGGACTTAAGGTTTAGGGTTGACAGTTGTCTGCAACCTCCTTGCGGAGCACTCCAAAACCCAAAATGTTAGACACTGTTCGAAATAAGAACAGTAATAATGAAAGAAAAAATAGTAGTAGGAACACTAAAAATATGGTAATATATAACAATCGTAGTAAGAATAGTGATACTAGGAATGATCGTGATCAAGATACGACCAATCATATAGTAATAATCGAAATAATCATAGCAATAATAGTCTTAACAGTGATGATAGTAATAAGCATAGCAGTAAAAAGTAATAACAGTACAAGTCAGAATAATCATAGCAAAACATGTAATAGTAATCAAAGTCGTGAAAATCGTAGTAATACTAGACATATTAAGTAATAATAGCAATATTTCTAATAATTTGGCAGCATTTTGGGGGGCCAGCCACAAGCGGCGAATACATTAGCTCAGTGCTCAACCCAAAACCTCTTGGACTCCTGAATTTCTATCCTTAAGCCCTGGGCACTATCCCCGCCCAGAAACAGTCTATTGTAGGTGTTACATTTATGATGTTATGCTAGAACTATTGTCCAGCCCTCTTCCTCAACCCCTACACTCCGAAATTGCAAGCCCCAACTCTTCCCTTCCCTGCCCCCCCCAGGCACCTACATTGCGCCAACTGGCAAGAACTAGTCTGCCCGCCAGCTGGGCTCCCTGACAGCCATGACGCTTCCAGTTTAGGGTTTCGGGTTTAGGATTTAGGATTCCCTTCTCCCGTCCCAACTAAGCATTGGCAAGGCTAGTGCGGGCTGCAGGAAGATTCGGAGGTGAATACGTGCTGTACGACCCATGGTAGGCTGCTACAAGTCTGGTTTTTCTTCTGCGCCCCCGCCATACTACAGCCCCGAATGTTTAAAGTATCCAGCATAGGACAGTGATTTGACAACCTTCCTCACATAGGGCTCTTGTAGTGAGCTCATACAGGTATATACGAACACTAAAGGGGTCATGTAGGGGACATGTACGGGGTTCTAGGTGCTTTTGGGTGCACGGCTTAAGTGACGATAAGGCACAGAAATAAAAGGTTTTTGAGCCTCTGCAATTTTGTGGATATGCACAGGTCAAGACTAGTTCAGTGACCTGAATTCAGGCCGGTTTGGGGTAGTGCTCCGACTACACCACCACCTGAGTTCAGATGAGGTGAGGTCACTATCTCACTATTACTTGTACAACGGAACAGACATGTTAAACTCGGATGTGAGGCCAATGTGATGCTGTGGCTATAGTCCGCTATTTTAAGATTTGAAGACATGGTGGGGGCCGCATGTACATCTCAATATGCTGTAACCTCAGACATGGAATTCCAGTTTGGGAAAACTCCCCAAATCAAGACTATAGGAGGGCGACCAACGCGTGAAAGCACAAAGACAATTATATACTTGAGTAGCCTTTTGCGTGTTTGCACCAAATTAAGTTCAATTCTTCCTATAGGATACTAACTCTCTATTCTCTATTCGGGACTAGCATTGCACCATTTCCAACCCTGAACCCTAAACCTTGAACGCTAAACCCTAAATCACCACTCATGTTGCCTTTGGGATGTTTGATATGTAGGGAACCCCAAGGCCTGCCAGACTGAACCAATCTGCGCCCACCATAGCAGCACCTGAATACCCCTTTGGGTTTGGGGGTTCGAAAGCTTAGGGTTACAGCCGATTAGGGTTTAGGTTTCAGGACCTGAACAGGTAGCCTTACTCCAACATGACTCGATGCGGAGGTCAGGGTGTGGTGCTGAAGTGTCCTGGGCTACAGCGCTGTTCCGGGGCTGAGGGAAGTCAGTTCTCCCAACAACAGGACCACTGAAAAGCCCCTTTCCAACTTTTCGTCTGCCCTAACATTCAAAGCTTCACCTGGACCCTACGATTCCTCTAGACCATAAATCACAATTCGATTCCCTAAACCCTAAAGCCTTAGAACAGAAACTACAATTGGGTTCTGTCGCGCAAAGGCCGCCAAATTTCCTCAGCAGAACATGTTGAAGCTGCAGACCGCTAGGCGCAAATCCCGAACACAAAGCCATGAACCCTCAATCTTAAACGCTAAAACCAAAAACCTTAGAACGACCCCACCCTCCATTCTGTAATAGTTGTATAATAGGAATGCAGTAAGACCCTAACATAATCCTTATTATCCGTTATAGCCTCTATTAAAGGGTGGGGGCTCCTCCAAACATAAACCCTATAAGCTACATACACCCTAAACTCTACACCCTACATGGGAGCCTTTCAAAAACAACCCGTAATGAATCTTTAAGAGGGACCCCCCGAAATCTCTATATGTCCCTACAAACCCTAAGCTAGGTAGGTACAGTTCGGAACACTAGTGACAAGAGTAACAGTACCGAGAAGTGGATACGTGTCATAACCTGCTTATAGCTTTTGAGTTGTCCCAGTGCCTCAGACCATTGGGTCCTTACGATACCCGCTTTTGAAGAAAGCCTCCCGAAGTGTCTCAGTGCCCGGCGGATGCCAGGAAAACAGACACAACTTGCAACCTCAGTGCTCTTTGAATGGGGCCATGTTGCGTTTTGAGGGGTCGTAAAGAGTTGTACAAGGGTATATAAGGTTCATGGTTCACGAAAACTAGGAGATTACCTCAATGATGCAGAATCACATGGGACAGAAACCGCAAAAATCAATGGCAACCGGCAGGATATGGAGACTTAGAGTTTACGGGCTAGGTAGGTTTAGGTACTTGGAGGTCCATATGCCATAGGACCTATAGCGACTACAGTACCCATTGGTGACACCCCCCTCACTCCACCCACCCCCAAAACAAAAAAAAAACAACAACTGATGCTGGGTAGTGTTCTGACGGAATTCTGAGAAACTACTGAATCCCATGAGCCTCCAAGGGCTCATATCATGCCCACATCTAACATGAACACACTAGTAGGCCCGGCCCCATGTCAAAGGACAGTTGCCCATGGTGCAGAGGGGACGTACTTCAAGAGTTTCAGGGGTGGTACGGTCAAACATGTTTACCATATGCATCAAGATAGCTTGAGATTGTTGCACTGCTGTAGTTAGGGTTGCGGCCGCCAGGCTACCGCGTAATTCAGGAACCCGTGCGAGCGCGTGTGAGCAATGTTAGTGTATCATTCAAAGCCGGCAGATTCGAGTTTGCTTGGGGGTGTGCTGGCTTGGGCCTTTCGAGCTTCGCAAGAACCATGCAGTGCTTTACCATTGTTTTATATCAACTTCAACAGCTTCGCAGCAGCCTTGAATACGATTTGCGAGGGGCAACAGGGTTTTCATGGTGGGCTAGGACAATTTCACCTGTGACATGGTCGCATATAGCATGGAGAGTTTTCCATTCGGAGTCCCGACGCCCTTACTATGCAAATGTCTTCAGTAGTCTTGGCGGCAAAGGCCGACATGTACCTTTGAGTATCAGCCAGAGTGCAGTTCCTCCGCTTTGAAGCAAGCATGTCTCATGCTTTTCTCAAGATTGAGAAATGGTAGTTTCCCAAAATAAAGGCACCCCAACGCATATAGACCCCAGTCATGCTATAGTCCTTACTCTTGGGACCCCCCAAATGGTACCCCTAGTTTTGGGAAACCCGCAAGTGTCTTTGGGGGGCCTCTGTAAGACCCAAGACGCACTGTTGATGGGAGACGGCCTGCACCACGCTAAGCCTACTGATTTCTGAGAATTGCGACAGGGTAGCTACCAAGTGGTGCAGGAGTTCTTCCATCAAAGGGCCCGAGCTCATACCCGCACTTTAGGGTTTTAATACTCATGGTGCTATGTACCAACTTTCACTATAGCCGAAGGCATTCTCATCCGTAAAAACCTGAAAGCTGGGGACCAACCCTAAGTTTAGTTCACTCATAGGGCTCACGAAAGACGTCGACATGCTCCTTAAGATGGACAGTTGTCCATGGGATGGATTTTCCGGACGTAGGGTTCACATATTGTTTACACTCCCAAATCAGCATGATAAGACCCATTTGGCAGGGACCCCCATCCCACTTGTTTGGAAATCTCGCGTTTTGGGACTATCTACGGCCCCGTGCTGTCACTACAGGAAACACGTCTGGTTCCACACATTTCGAAATGCTAGCTACGGGTGCGTTTGGGTTCAACGTTTAAAACTTGCTGTCCTTATGCAGGACCTATTTTGGGCTAATTGAAACCTTCATAGAATAACTCATGTACCCTGTGGAGTTTCAGTATCTGATATGTCGGTACCTTTCCCAATTTTGCAAGTGTATACGCCATGCAAGACACTTCCTTGGATGCTAAGGCTTTCGGGCTTAGAGTCTCAGGGTTTGGGGTCTCCTGCATTTCCGCTCATTGGCTGTTCCGGACACCTCATGGCCTCCCCGCCTCTTTAAAACATCAAAGCCCATAACTCACACCCGAAACCGCTAACACTCACCATGAACCCGGAACACTAGCCCGTAACTCCTTGACACTCGGAACGTTCCATACCTCGATCAAAACCCCGCAGTGAATATGTATAGAGGCCTGGGCAACTAGAACATGTGGTGTATTATAGTCTAGGAAGAAGTCATATAAGGACTACGAGAACAGAGCGTGAAAGTCATCTTTCGTACAGGCTTCTACATGGTAGTTTCCTTATATAGGGGGCCGAATATAAGTCCGAATATACAATAATCCTCAGTGACTATTGGGACTCCCCCGAAAGGCGACCCCTGCTGTTGGAAACCTGAGATCCGAATCGCCTCAAGCCTGATGCACTTCTATATGACCCATTATATCAACTATAAGCCCGTTGAAGGCACTCCTTAAAGTTTGGGAACCCCCACCCTAACCCCTAAACACTAAACCCTGAACGCTTAGCTCAAACCGTAAAAATGCAATCCAGGAAGCCGTGTAGCCATTGTCAATCTACAAGCCAGATTGGCTCTGCAAAGCCTCAAGAGCTTCGGGTTTAGGCTTTAGGTCTTAGGGTTCTTTAAAGACTGTATGGCTGTGGATCCAAAACCGTTTTGTCGCCCCACCCGCCCCTTACACACCACCCCCTGTTACATACCTTTGCGGCAAGTGCTTGGTGCGAGCATGCCCCACAAACAACTTATTGCAAAGGGCTTATCGCAAGTCAGGAAATTCTGTTGCAAGCCTGTTTTGCAGAATGGCAGCCCAAGCCGGTAAAAAATCACCTAATGTTTCTTATTCACAGCCATATATGCATATGGCGTAGGGATGCATATGGGTTGTAGAGAGAACAGATGTGTGTGTATATATATATATATACACACATATGGTCCCCCCAAGAACCACATTTGTATTTTGTCTGTTTATGTGGTCATAGGCTGCAAGATTTGTTTTGTGATATATATATATATGTATCCATATATGGCCCAGGGAATAGGGTTCAGGCTTCCAAAAATCATGGGCCTAGAGAATTACTTGTGTTTTACCCTCAAAAAACGGGCATGTTGCCCCAACAATGGAGAATTGTATGGAACAACTGGAGCAAGGTAGGGGTTATAGCGCTTACGGTCTCCAACAAAAATTGGGGTCCCTTGTAGGGGGTGCCGGTAACACATGGCTACACAATTAGGGTTTAGGGTCGAGCGTGGCTACACAATCAGGATTTAGGGTTTAGGGTGGCTACACACTTAGGGCTTAGGATTAGGATTCCCTATCTACTAACCCCTAGCTCTATAGTCGACAGCCGTTGCACACCCCAGTCTCTGGAGATGGCAATGTGCGCCTAGAATGCCAGTAAGGCCCCTTTTTCCAAATTTGGTTGGTGGAGTCAATGTAATTCTTTTGAAGCTCAGACCCCTCCGGCTGAAAAAAAAGACCAGGCGCTTGACCCCCATCTCATGAAAATGCTGGATCCCAATGCCTATCACACAGCTCCAATGACCCCAAGCCCCTGAACCCTTAGCCTAAATTCTAAAGACCCACAAGTCTAAACATTAACCTTGAAAAATCTAAGGGTCCCCGAGCCTAACCGCTAAGCCTAAGGCTCAAGCACCCAGAACCCTAAAAACTGAACACCTCAGTCCTAACGCCTTGTGACCCTAAGGTCCAAGGACCCAAATAATAGGGGTTTTAGGGCCCAAATACCATTCATATTATGGTATTTAGGCCCTAAAACCCCACTATTTGGGTCCTTGGACCCTTAGAGTTATGACCCTAAGACCCTGAACCCGTACATCGGAAAAACGCGCACAAAGCTTTCATAGTCTCCAAAGCTCAGTGTGCAAAAGCCTAAAGGCCCCTAAGTATGTATAGCAGGGATTTTCTGTGACGTTAAGCTATACCTAGACCCCCAAAGTATGTAAAAGAATAGCCTCAAACCCATAATAATAGCCATAAAGGCCATCATGTTACACACTTTTGGGGTTCAGGTACAGTAGTTATGTATTATCAAGACTATCAGCAAAGATCGGTACCTGTGTAGGCTTCTGCAGTGAGCTCAAGCTGTCTAGGTAGGAAAATTCCAAAACACCATAGTTTAGGGTTTAGGGTTCAGGGTTTGAAAAATCTTACATGACCTTACCAAACTATTGCACCATAATTCAACGTATGAGGTACTTAGGGCCATGCAGGATCTTTGTCTTAGAATCCACCGTACCTTTGAGCAAAGGAGGCTGTACGATGTTACTTGGTTATAGCTTAAGCTGTTCACATGCCCAGCTTCTAATCCATTTTCGATTTCTGGTTTTGTTTTATTCTCCGTAGTTCCTAATTGCCCACACTTCAAGACCCTAAACCCTAGCCGCTACACATCCCTATATACCGTCATAGGATCCCGGTATAGCGTTATATAATTTAAAATGTTGATACTTCTTGCCCTAAATCCTACCGTATAAGCCCGAAGCCCCTAGGCTTCTACAATAAGCCCGAACTTGGATCGTGACTCGCACTGGAAATCCAACAGTCCCCGCCGGTGCGATAGCCACGCCTCTCAGGAAAGTTCACAAAGAGTTGTGGTTTCTTGTTGAGACACCAGTAGCAACAACAGCTATGTATGGGCTAGTGGGTGGTCATATGACAACAGTAGAAACACACGTTCGAGAATGAGTTCAGATTTCCAGTTTTGGAGGGGAACTGGAGCGGTTCAAGCGTAATCTCGATCTGCTTGGGCAAGGGTAACGGGAGAGGGGCAGTTTGCCACAGGTATGGGTAGAGTGTAACCTCAATTTTAACCTCAGTTGCCACACTTAAAAATCATTATTCGACCTAAGTTAGAACATATGTTTACATACTACACATAGAGTCTTTTCTGCGACGTAAGATTCCACTGTCCCTGCTAGACTATTCTTAGCAGTGACCCCGGACTCTCTACTTGAACCCGAATGAAACCTCAGAGCTTCACCTGAAGGAAAACAAAGCCGTACAAAGAAACACATGCGGGATTTAGGGTCTATAGGTGATATGTGGATACTACCCCAATGATGGCGAATCCAGTGGGAAATCAGATGGAAACTACCATGTGAACCATAGTCTGAAACTCCGAGTATCCCCCTTAACAAGCCCCTATAGTAGTCCCCCTAAACCCTAAACCCTATCCCCCTATATAAGCCCATTTAGGGAGTTTAGACTGTAGCTCATGTAGGGTTTAGGGTGCTGGCATACTTCCAGCTCAAACCTACATGAGCTATAGTCTAAAATCCTGAAGGAGGGGGGTATGTAGGGGATTATCTGGGGTTTAGGGTCTAAACTCCTTAAGGCGGGGTATATAGGGGATGATATAGGCGAGTATTATGGGGGTTCTTAAGGGGGATACTAGGAGTTTAGACTCGAGCTCACATAGTTCAGGGCTTTAAGCTTTAGGAGTCGACAGGCTGACTTCAAGTGGATTTTCTTGAGTGGAGAGGTGATTCGGGAGATGCTGCCAGCAACCATTCATCAAGCTGGGAGTTAGTATGGGCAGGAAGGACTGGAAAACGGTCTGTAGATGCATGTGTCAATCTCTTGGCGTTCACTGCAGATTCTGAAAGCTCAAACCCTAAGCTCACCTAACTCGCCAAAAGCCTGAAACCTGAATCCCTGGCACCCTTTTGTAAATCCGACCATACGTGCCTGCTGGCAGCTGTTGTGTACATATCTCAAGGAGCCGTCACAGTGACATGGGGCCACCAGCGGGTCGTCACGGCTATCCTGCGCTGTTCGGGGTGGCGTATGGGCTGAGGGTGTTGGGGGTGGGGATTTTGGGTTTCAGGGGCTTCAGGCCTCTTTGGAAACGTCTCGAAAGCTGCCCAATACAATCTCCAAAAGGGTGCAGGTTCCCAATACTCGCGTACTGTTAGTCGTAATATAGTCTAGGGAACTAAATAGTTACCATGCTTCCCTGAAGGGTCCCAGGACGCAAATAATGGGGCTTTACAAGGGTTATGAGGATATACACATATGTATAAATGTATGTGTATATATATATACATATACATAGGTTCGGGGTCCAAGGACTCAAAGAATGGGGCTGTCCCCAATAGTATGGTAGTTGGGGCCTCAAACCCCCTCATATTTGGGTCCTCGGACCCATAGGCCTCTTGACTGCCTACAGCTCTTAACAGCAACCAGCCGTTGAATAAATTTGGGGAGGCAGGAGCGCTGTATTTAGCGACATTGCCAAATCATGCTACTCTTTCACTCTACACAAGAATGGTCCCTTCAGGGAGTACATACATAGGTAGATACTGACATACACAAATGAAAACATGAAACAAATACCCAAATATGTATATGGGTGATTGTCAAAATTATTGTTCCTTTTTGGGTCCCTACTATAATATGGCACCTAATATTGAGGGTACCCAAAAAGGGACCATAATTTTGACAACCACCCATATATATATATATAAATGGAAACACCAGGCATATTGGAACCCCAAGCACAGACCAGGAGTCTTATGGCTCCAACCTTTGAGTCAACTGGCTTCATCTGAGCTATAGTCTAAACTCCGAGTATCCCCCTTAATAATCCCTTTACTAGTACCCTATATCATACCCCCATATAGACCCCCTCTAAGGAGTTTAGGCTACAGCTCATGTGGAAGTACACGGCTGAGGGTTTAGGGCTTACCATCCCTGGGGGGTGGCCTGCTATATACAGCTCTGAATATCAAGGGTTTAGGGTTTAGGGTTCAGGAGCTCCGAATATCTAGTATTCCTCCCCAGCGTACTTTTAATACCTGTCCAAAATTCCCCCAAGCCCTTACAAAGGACAATATATGGATTAGATAATGATCTCATTTTGGGATTTTTGGAACCCTAAACTACCCTAAATCCTGGCTTCCAGAACTCTCCAAATAGTATCAGATGCAACAAGATTTCCCATCCTTTCATCCTGCTGCAGGTTCAGTTGAAAACTCCGTGCCCAAGCCAGAGCTACGCTTCACTATATAGATAGGCCGCAGATGCTAAACAGAAGAGCCTACGTTTATGGTGTAGGGTTGTGGTTGGTGTCCCCTTTTTAGTACGGTATCGAAAGTAACTTGAAAAATCTGGATTCCGCAGAGGTCAGGTAGACTCGTAAACCCTAAAAACCCTAAACCCTAAACCCTAAGCCCTGTAGACCCTAAACCCTATGCCTATAACCCTACAAAGCAAGTGCTGAGCAGGGCACCTCGAGGCTGTGACATATGCGGCAAGCCGACTTGATGACCTGAAGTCAATGAATCCTATCCCCTACCCTAAGGGTTTAGGGTTAGGGTTTAGGGTCCATGTCCAATAATTCGGCACTTGGGATTTTAGTGCTAGTAGTTGTACTGCAAGCTTTGGGAAAATATACAAGTATTAGGTACTTCGACCCTTCGGGCTAATCCTAAACCCCACCTCGTGACCGTGCATACATGCCACATTGCAAATGATATATGGTTCGAACTTTTGGGTCGGCGGAATTGCAAACATCCATAGAGCTTTCTATTATCCTAAACAGTGTGGCTCCTTAGGCTAGCCCAAGGTGCCAACAGAGGAAGATCTCCCCCCACCCCCCCCACCAAATGTTGAATGAAGAAAATGTCGGCCAATGCATTTTGGCTCAATGAGGAATGTTCAATATTTGGAGGCTCCAGTTGTAACACGAATTACCCACAGTTCACTGGTAACCCCCCATAATTATTAGTAGGTATAGCTCGTAAAGCTGCAGGTAATCGGGGTTACAGGCAGCATCTAAGTCATTAGCGGCCCTGCCCTCTGAAGCCCTATGAGCATGAACATGCAATTCGGGGTTTGAAGGTTTAGGGTTTAGGGGTTTAGGGGTTTTAAAGTTTAGGGTTTATAGGGTTTAGGGTTTGAGGTTGCCTGTTTCGGGCTGCTAAGCAGAGGTTCCCATGTAGTTTTCTTGTTTCTGTGGTGTGCCAATTTGTCTACATGAGCTCTAGAGTGGATTCTTGTGAAGCATCTGCTCATGAAGGTAGGGGTATGGCAAATCATCTTTGGCATTGGCGATACGTGATGCATGCTGGAGCAAGAAACATACTCTACCCTAAGCCCTAAGCCTCACTAAGCCCTAAGCCCTGTAGTCCCCCTTAAGTAGATAGGATATGGCTTTGGGTATATTAAACTAAGACCCCCCCCGCAATTACCCCATATTCTATCTACTTAAGGGGAACTATAAACGCTGAGAACATGATTCTTGCTTCGGAGGATCTCAGGGAATGGATCCATCTAGTGATCTAGTGACGCCTACAGAATTCAGAAGAAGGCTCCATGTCCTTCCCCTGTCACCATGCTATTATACCCAATAACTTAGCCCACGTGGCCCTAGGAAGAAAAGAGGATGCAATCTTTATTTTTTCATGAATATAAGGAATCCCATACCCCCAAAATGTATAAAGGATCCCCAACATTGATCCAGGTAATAAGCTTGTAAGGGGGCTGCATTGCTAAATCAAAGTGGCGGGCGTGGTCAACAACTTTTCGCGCGCAGATGAGCTATAGTCTAAAGTCCGTAAAGGGGGTTATATAGGGGATTATACAGGAAATGATTACAGGGGTTATTAGGGGATATACCAGGGTTTTACACTATAGCTCAGATGGTTGTGTCGCTCAGATTTAGTGCGACACCGCGTACTTTCCTCCTTCCGGCTTTATCATCCTCAGGGTTCCACATAACGTCCGTATATAGAACGTATCCGGCATCATTTCTGTATGACACACTTCACATTGGAATCCGGGCTGGGCATTTCCACGCAAAGAAGCTGACCTGGAACTTCCAATGTAGTGCCTGGTTCCCTATGACGCAAACTCCTGAACTAAGAGGAAACAATCCCTGAAAAGCTATATCTCCGAAACCCCTGCCCATGTAACCTGTCCCCCAAACTAAAGCACACCCCCCAAAAAATCTTCATACAAGGCTCCTTGACCTTCAGCCGGAGACTATAGACCCCCACGGTACATGGAGCCACCAAAACAAGGCCCTATGAGGGATTATTGAGGACTATGAACCCCTAAACCCTAAACCCTAAACCACTATGATAGGGCTTACTAGGGTTTCTTTGTTTGGAGGGGTTCATCTTTGGGAGGCCCATGGTAATTCTGGCATAGCCACCAATCCTATAGTCCCCCTCAGATAGATAGAATATGGCTCTGGGTATATTATAATAAGATCCCTATATACCCCATATTCTATCTACTTAAAGGGCCTAAACCCTAAACCTAGCCGCCAATCTTAATTCCGAAGAAGAAAAAAGCGTGCCTCGAAGTTCTCTTTTTCCGGTGGCCGACGAAAGGGCCAGCCCGCCTGCCCAAAGTCCAAAAGAGGCTTAGGGTTTGGGGTTTATTTAGGGTTGGGGTTATATAGGGATAATGGCAAAGAAACATGGAAACGATCATAGTATATTGGTATATTGGGGTTAGATAGGGATAATGGAAAAGAGAATGGAAACCACTATTTATAGTATATGTGGGGTTATATAAGAGCTACCTGAACATTGCGTCGTGTGTCAAGCTGCAGGGTGCAGGTTTCTAGAATGTGAAGGTTGGGTTTAAAATCTAAGGCTTCCGATTCTTGGGTGATGGAAATTTTTCTGGAGAAGATACGCTGGCTTAGATGTTCGCATCTACTTTGAAAGCTAAGGCCGTCAACCCTTCACAACCACACATCCTTAAGCCTGATCTAACAAACCCCAAAGGACCTGCCGCACTGCTTCTGCACAGAAACCTTAAACTCTAAACCCTGACCTCCAAATCTAAACATCATGAGGCAGAATCCCGCGATGCTTGTCGCGAAGCTGGAACACGCCTCAAGATCTCGGCTCTCTTGGCTTTGAATAGGAATACTGTGAGAACATGAATGAGTAAAGTAACAATATAGTATATCATAGTATATTATAGGATATTGTAGTATATTATAGTATATTATAGTATATTGTAGTATATCATAGTAAAATAAACCCAGCAATGTTGCGACTTTTCTGGTTTACTTATCAGGACCGATGTATATTTTCAATCTAACCTTTGACTTGTCTATGTCTATCCCATACTCAAGCTGTGCAGAATAGTTCCCATCAAACCTCATGAGCCAGTATTCCAGCTAGACCCTAAAGCCCGCGGTTAAGGGTTTAGGGTTTAGGGGCCTAAAGCCCTATAAGACTTTCTCCTCATATCTCGGAAGATTCATCCTAAAAAAGTTTAAGTCTCCCATGCTCTGAGGACGTCCCCAACCCCAAACTCAAACCCTGGACACCAACCACTAAGCGCGCCTAAACGCCCTTGAACCTCTGAATCCTCCCACGTAACCTCTTTAATCCGGATAAACATCCTACGTAATTGAACCCCCTTCCCAAATCCCTCTAAAAATCCCCTTGAAGCACCTGAATCCCCTAAGCCCCTATCACCCAGTCGCCCTCTACACTCTCCATCCCACAATGCCCCTGAACACCTTGAATTGAACCTAAACCCCTTAAACCCCTCAACACCCCAAACCTTAAACCCTAAACCACTAAGCCCTAAACCCTACAACCTAAATCCTAAATCCTGAACCTTACATGTATATCCACCCCTAAGACTCGCTATATACCCCTTTCAAGGGGGCCCTTAACCCCGAAGACTTCACCTGCCTGATTGTAGTTTGCAAGGCGTACGAGGCGACATCGTCGGTCGCTACCCGCCATTCGCCTGCAGATCGGACTCAGGTTTCGGGGTTTGGGTTTAGGGATTTGGGTTTAGGAATTAGGGTTTAGGGATTTGGGTTTAGGCATTAGGGTTTAGGGATTTGGGTTTAGGGCTTAGGGGCACCACAAAGTACGGATACATATGACATACTTTGTATGTGAAGTGCACTACTGAACAGTGCGCTTTGCCGCCTTGCAGGCTGTCACTCTGTAATCTGCTCGGCGAACCTCCGAAATAAGAAGCTCAGTACATATCATACCTCTGGCGAGCCGATGCCCGAACTCACCTTACAATTAATCCCCTGCCCCTGATATCAACCCCCCCACCCTCCCCCCCACCCCCTAATTCTAAATACTCCAAATAGATTATATAATACCACAGTTTGGGAGTATTTAACATTAGGAGGGGTGCGGGTGTTTAATCTCTTGGGGGAGTGGATTAAGCTTCACTAAGGCCGATGGTGATCCCAACCATGCCCCTCCTAGTCCCCTCCCCCTAAATAACAGCACCCTCACCCCTTAAGATTCAATATTCCCATTGTGGTATGTATGCTATGATATACAGCGAAGATTGTCATCAGAAGGGCTGGGGGGTTTAAATCATTATAAGGGGGAGGGGGATCACTATGGAGGATATGACCATAGAACTGTCCTATGACGGTGTTGCCAAAGAACTGACAACAATCCAAAGCATAACCCTAAAACCTACCTCCTTCACCCTTTCCAGCCAAAGACAAGGTCATGTACCACTCAAGCCAATGAAGTCCAGCCACCAAGATTTGCAACCTGAAGCCCTAAAGCCCTAGACCCCAAACCTTAATTAATCCTCAGATTCAAACCAAGAAAGCTGTTTAACCTCAAACCCCAAACCCCAAATCCCGAATCCTAGGCCTCAAGCCCCAAAACCCAAAATGCTAGTTTGTAAAAATGGCCCCAATATCAACCCGAAAACACTATAACCTCTACAATAGGGACCCCAGAAGGTACCCATAATTAATTTCGGGAAACGCCAAACCCTAAACTTATACAACCCCTATGTACACCCCTATATAATCCCTATAATAATCCCTATAACCCTTTTAAGTGCCCCTAATTTTGGGAAACCTCAAGTAACTCGGGGCTTGGGCTGGGCCTCCTCAGCTTGGGCAGCTGTAGCTCAGCACACTCTGTGTGAACAAATGGTTCTTTGCTACTCGGAGGTCTTGTTAAAGCGTGTCACGCTTCGGGTTCTAGAGCCACCCGAAGTCTGTCTTTGGGGATCTAGGGTTTAACGGGTCTAGGCTTCAGCGGCTGTTGTGTGAGTCATCCCTGAAATCTTATTGGGTGATTGGGAGCGTCGGCTTCCAGCCCTGTACTGTTTCTAAGTAGCTCGAAGTCATAGACTGTGTCAATTTGAGGGTCATCATTGCACATACCTTCCTGGAGGGCCCGTTGCCTTCACAAGAGCTACCATGCAACTGTACACGTTTGCCCTGTAAAAACTAAGATAACGGACTGTTAGGT
The DNA here is from genome assembly GCA_905231905.1 of Symbiodinium pilosum. Classification (NCBI taxonomy): domain Eukaryota; class Dinophyceae; order Suessiales; family Symbiodiniaceae; genus Symbiodinium; species Symbiodinium pilosum. Next base: position 193,858 of record CAJNIZ010044415.1, read on the forward strand.
GCCAAGCTTATTTTGGGGGGCTTACAAGGGCTGATTATTCTGTGTAAACACTCGTGTCATCATGTGCGCACTTCAAAGGACAAGATAAGAAGCGCTTGCTACATTGAGCCAGACACGAATCAGGACATGGGCTCATGACATGAGAGTTTAGGTTCAGATTCAGGATTTGGAGACTAGACTTTGGGACTCTCATGACATGACTACCCTTATGAGGGGACTCAGGGAATATGTAGGCATCATGAGGGACGATAGGGATCTCTGAGTGTCTTCTTGCACAACATGGAGATGGAAGTTTAAAGCGTTTCTGTTACATTAGGTAGAACGCTTGTGTATGTACTGCCCACATGGAGAGCCATGCATGGTAGGATTGAGATGTACTGGTCCCCCAGATGAAAACCAAGTATATACGCTCACCAATATTCCTAGGGAACCCGATAGACATTCACTAAAAAACATAGTTGAAACCCTATGTCATGCACACTCACCAACACTCCTGGGGGTCTCCATGTACCCCTACCCAACAACTCAATCACGAACCTCCTCATGTAACACTCCAGGGGGAACCTTTTGGCCTATGAAGCCATTGGAGATTTATAGTTGTGCCTTGATTCTGAATGCAGCCAAGTATTGCTTGAGTGCGTGTACAAGCTGCCTGGCATATGCACAGAAAGAGAAATCCCAAAAAGGTGGAAAGGTCGAATTACTCGGAAACCTGTGAGGCTTTAATGGCATGTAGCAAGCCAACACCCAGAGGGCTGAATTTTTGCTCAGAAGGACCCATATACGCCCGCTACCAACCTCCATGCGCTTCCGCCTTCGAGTACGTGGGCCTAACCCTTGACCGGCCCATGCTGCGAGCTCTCAGATTATGCGCCACTACTACTTGCAATCACATAACAACTGTGCAGCCGGAAGGTCCACGTGTTCAACTTTGAGGTACAGCACGGTATTTATACGCGAGCCTGGACTAAAATCCCTACGCGTCGAGCAGTCTATGTAAGCTTTTGCATTTGCACCTAACTTTTGCTGTTTTTGCTGTTCTCGGGCTACAAGCGCGAAACACCAACCGAGAGGTCATTCAACCCTAAGACCGCCTAAAACATAAAGCATAAACCATAACCTCGAACACTGAGCCATAAACCCTGCACTCAACGCCTGAACCCCAGACCCTGAACCCTCAACCGTAAACCCTGAACCCTAAACCCTAATCCCTGTACCCTCACCTGGCGGAGGTAGATGTCAAGACGCACCGGAGGAAGCTTCCCTTCCCAGTCCTCCGGACAAGCTGTTTCAGTTTGGGGTTTGGCGCTTTAGGGTTTAGAGCTTCACAACATGGTCTAGGATATGGAGACACTCTTCTGGCTTAGGATTTGGAATCAGGCTTTAGGGCAACTCTTATATCACTATACCAGATAGTCATACGAACATGTTCTGTACCAAGCCTTCTCTTGAAGATATATGGGTCCTCCAGAAATTGAGATCCCCTCCATGCACCCGCAAATGCAACAATCCTTACAGTATATGCTGGAGAGACAAGGACCCCCGATTCTGGGAACCGCCTTCCCATATAAATGAGCTCAAATAGGGGCCTCAAGAATTACCATTAGCAGTGAGGTACACTATACTATGAACAAAGAGTCTAGGACCATGAAATAGGGATAAAACTATCTGTGTGAACCCCTATGTAACCCTCAGCTGACATGTAATTTTGCATGTTCTTGTCCGCTCGATATACCCTTATATGCCCTTATACACCTCTGTATACCTCTCCTACCCCTTAAATCTTACACCCTATAGGCCCTACCCTATATGTCCCGATATGGCCCTACATTACCCTAGCTTACTGGGGGTTGGGGCTTAAACCCCCCTAAACCCTAGTCCCTAAACCCCCCTAAACCCTAAACCCCTTATAGGGACTATACAGGGATTTTCTCTTGTTCCCTGATAACCCCCAAGAGGCTAGGCAGGGGTTGGGAGCTTGGAGTTGAAAGTTAAGCTGTTGAGCCATATGGGTGGTTGTCAAAATTATGGTCCCCATTAAGGTAATATTAGGGTTATATTGGGGTTTTATGGGGGATAATGGAAAAGAAAATGGAAACTACTATAATGGGTTATATGGGTGGTTGTCAAAATTATGGTCTCTTTTTGAATCCCTATTATAATACGAACAGCTAATATATCTAGGGTACCCAAAAAGGGATCATGATTTTGACAACCACCCCTATGAGCCATCCTCTAAGCTCCAAAGCCTGTATAATATTCCCCCTGTAGACTCCCTTATATGAGCCATGGTCTAAACTCCTAGTATCCCCCTTAGTAACCCCTATAGTAGTCCCTTATATTATCCCCTATATAAACCCCCTTCAAGGAGTTTAGACTATGGCTCATATAGCCCCTTTCCAGGAGTTTAGACTATAGCCCAAAAGGTGTTTATCGAAATCGATTCCCTCAGATTATGTGTCTCCTTTAAGGGGTCCATGAGGGGCTGGCGGCTTCGGGCTTATGGCTTGGTCTTGAGGTGTAAGGCTTGGTGTTTACTTGGGATTTGAAGCCTAACTGCTAATGTTGTCCTTTTTATTTCAACTTTGTGGGTGCATGCAAGTGCTTCCAGGTCGGGCAAGTTGCGCTATAACTTAATTTGCGGAGGCGTGGTCTACAAGCCTACGTGTTACTACCATTGAACCTAAAGGCAGCCCTATCAAGACTAGCGCGCTTAAAGCAGCATCTATGCGGGCGCTTCCATGTCGGTTGGGGTAAGGTCACCCCTTGGCTCGGAAGTCTGAGACTAGGATGCCGAGGGGAATTTTGGACTCAGGATATAGGGTTTAGGGCTTATAGGGTTTAGGGGTTCAAGGTTTGGGGCTTCGGGTTCTGGATTTAGGGTTAGTCAGTTAGGTTGAGATTTTTGAGGATATGCACCGAAGAACCGTAAAATGGGCCTTGGTGTCGAAACGGCCCCAGTCCCGTGGGCGAATCAACATCAACATGCAAGCCCCCACTTCTTTACATTTGGTATTGTCCCCACCTACTAGTAGTAACTCATTATAACGCAGGTGCCATTAAAGGCTGTACATATTCATCTCCTGCTGGCTATTCAATTGTTACTTAGTGGCGCAGTATCCGGCCTGGACGCGTCTACCACACCACGTGAATGTCCTTACATGAGCTATAGCCTAAACTCTTTAAAGGGGGCTGAATAGGGGATTATATTAGGGAGCATTGTAGGGGTTATTAAGGTGGATGCTAGGAATTTAAACTACGGTTCACGTTGTAACATGAACGCTCAAAGAGATCCCTGCCATTGCTGCTGAGAACTTTAAGCCAAGCACAGGGCCAGGAAAAAAGTCTAGCTGGTGGAAAGCTCGGGCCAACATGTAACCTCGCATCCCCCTAATTTCCATAAGCTATTTTTGCACAATACTTCTGACCCGTCCGAAAACTTGCACTTTGAACTCTGCAGCTTAAGTTGGGCAGTTAATTTAGCTCGGATATACTATGGCTTACAACGCTGTTAGGGACAACGATTGCGGTCTGATCCTCACCTATAGCTCCAATTCGAACTCGAAGCGCTTGCGGAGCTAAAGTTCAAACTTGGGGAAGTGTGCGGCGGGGTCTAACGGCCGGCCTCTACACCACCCCCTTGCTATGGTGAACAGGTCCATCCCCCAGACACATACAAGCGTAACTCTAAATGTCCATCCGAACCCTCAACCCGGAACGCCACACTCCTCCTGAACCATCACGGAAGTGCTCGAGTCACCAGTCCCGCTTGACATCAAGAGCCTCTCGCTCCGCTTAGTGCTCAGGGTGTTGGGGTTTAGGGTTTCAGGCTTAGGGTTTAGGGTCAAAGTCGCCATAACTAGTTGAGGTGGTACGGGGAATTGCACTAAAGGAATGGGCACGGTCTGTGACTATGAAGTACTTGTATCCTCAGGGAAAACCATACTTATGGAAAAGGAAGGTAATGGCACCAAAAGTGCTGACAATCACTATGGTCGTTGTAGCAGCAGAAGCAGATCGCTGAAACGGCAAGTAAACACCAACAGCTACGTACGAGCGATGAACAACAATTGTGCAAATGCTGGCTGCATTTGCGGCGGCGGCAGCAACATGATCGTCGAAAAATTGCATTTCAGCAGGAGGATCAGAAAGACTGCAACAAGGGGGCAACTTCAGTTATAGGGTTACATAGGGGTTATATGGGGGGATCACATGAGGTAATATATTCAATATTGGGATAATGGAAAATAAAATGGAAACTACTACAAGGGGGCAACTTCAGGGATTGGGTCTAAGGGAGAAACAATCATATCTTTCTCTGTTGCTAGTTCTTCGTGTTTGGCATGTTTGGCAGGTTCTCCTGCCTACATCGGTGGTACAACCACGACTTCAAACGGGTAATGGAAGCAATGCGCTGAACTTGTTCAAGACAGCTCAAGATAGCTGTCTCCCTTGTACGCCCCAAGTTGTGGAAGCCCTCCAAGAAGGAACCAGATTTTGCAGAAGCCCTTTGATGGCCTTACCCTGCGTCCATCGACCTCATAAGTGTTGTCTTTGATGCGACGCACGGCCTGAGCCGGCACAATCCGGATCTACTTACTGGGGGTCAGAAGGGAATCAGGGAATATATACGACTAATGGAAAAGAACATGGAAACTACCACATGAGAATAGGGTATGTATTGGGGTTATAATGGGGAATAAGGGCACATATTACACAGATATTTCTGCCGGGATTATATTCCCTTACTCGCTACTAACCACCAGCGAGGCTAGCTGCATTGACAGCATGGCATGTACACTGCGAGATTTAAGTTTCGTGTGATCTCGCTGACACATGGAATTCTGATTATAAGACCACCGCCGAAGCAACCATTACTGTGTAGACATCACGGCTTCAGCCTCAACACGAACCAAATCCAATTGGCTGCAACTCACGAACTTCGGAGATTCAGACTTGGCCACCAGAAGCTCCTATTTCCCTTCCCTGGCGATAGAACGTAGAAAGAATCCAAAATGATAGTCATAATAGTAATAATAAGGGTGAACACTAGGCCTGCAAGTTGGGTTTAGGGTTTAAGGTTTCTAGGGGTTAGGGTTTTGGGACTAGGGCTTAGAGATTATAACTTATAGCTATAGGGTTTAGGGCTTTAGGAGTAGCGTTTAGGGATTAGGGTTTGGGGATGTCCATTGTTAAACATCCCCGCCAAAACCAAATACCAAATACTCCCAAGTATAGAAGGTTTCTTCTGGAGATATTTAGGGGGTTGCGGGGGTCGTTAAATATCACAAGAGCGGACTAATCCTCATGTTCTCCACACCATTGCCACACTCTTGAGCCCCAATTCGTGTGCACATCTCCCAAATACAGGTTCTCCTGAGAACATACCCACAAATACAACCGTCCTCGAGATGCAGCTTCCCAGAAAGTGGTCTCACATTTCGGAAGCCCCTTTATCAACTGTGCATCCAAAGGCTGAGCAATAGCTTTATGGTGTAGCTTTTGGTGCGAGGAAATCAGCAAGAAAACTTGGGCTTTGGGCTCGGGTTTTAGGTTGCAAATTATACTGAAGCTCTAAACCCGAAATCTTTCAGTACAGTATGTACTCAATAGGAGGGATAGCTCAGATGATCTTTCAGGTGTCCACACTTCAAAGCCTTGAACTCTACATCGCAAAGCCCAGGCCCCAAACCCCAAACTACTTACTGGTGGTTAGCAGAGGAAAGTTGAGTATGCATGTTATAGGGACAACATAGGGATGAAATTCCGTTATTCCCTACTGACCACCAGTGCGCCTAGGGATCCAAGTGTAGCAACTACAACCTACTTTGGGCCGTAGAGCCCATGAATAATGCCTACTTTGGGCTTGTTGGATCCCTAAGGCTACAAGCCAGTCTGGGCAGGGGTCCAGCTGTATCGTCTCCTCTGTTTGGAGCTCTTGAACGAGGTCTGACCTTGCGCTGCTCTAAAGGCCCAATGACTTAGTGTAACACCTTGCCCTTGACACACAGCACATTTTCCCAATATGAAACTTGCCTGTTTAAGACTTCAAAGGTAGGCGGTGCGGAGCATCCAAAATGAGGAGGAGGAGGAGGAGGAGGAGGAGGAGGGGACTAAAAGGCCTGCATGACAACAAGTTGTTCATATTTTTCGTGCTGCATGACAAACCGAAGCCCAGAAAAAGGGAACCACGGCTTTACCGGGAAACTTCACATGGACTTGACAAGCAACAGGTCGAAACTCTTGAACCCTGAAGCTGTCAACGATGGGCCCTGGGCGCTTCTACCTAATTTTGAAATACGTTCACAACGTGGTTAGAAAAAGGAATATCTAAGATCGAAGGGAATTCTATTTAAACCCTAAACCCTAAACCCTAAACCCTAAACCCTAAGAATTCAGGATTTCCAGGGGACAGTGAATATAGCCCCTTAGCCAGCGGCTTCCTTTTGCAACCTCTCGGTTTGGGGTTTGGGGCTTAGGATTTAGGGTTTAGGGTTTACTTTAGGAGTTTCGGCTTAACTGTGCAAAGGTGTTACTGGAGTACTACTTTGGAGGAAGTTCGCCAACAGGGCAAGTTGGCCTAGTAGCTGTAGATGGAACGCTATCAAAATTATGCTTCCGCGGGTTGCCCTTCACTTCAAGGGGACGGCAACCGGCTTGTTGGGGCACCTTTGTCTGAATTGCTGATCCTTATCCCCTACTTGAAGGCCCATGGGACTTATAGTAACTGATTATAAATGGGGTTATAAACCTACTTGTAATTGGGGTAACCCCTGTAAGGCCATTTAGGGGGATTATAAGTAAGGTTATAAGACCAGTTATAAGTAGTTACTAAGTCCCATGAACCTCCAAGTAGACCCTAGACCCCAACCGCTAAACCCAAGCCCAAAACCCCGAACACCAGACACCGAACCGTCTCAAAGGGTCCATGTAGGTATATGATATATACTTTGGGTCCTAAGGGTTTACCACATAGCTACTTGGCGGACTAGGTATGCGCCATGTAACTACATTGACTGCAACCCCTGAACCTCCAATCTTGGGGAGTTGGCACTCTTCTGTCGATCTCGTCAAGCTCGGCCGGCTCAAGCACCTCTTTACGAGGGCTTCGTTGAGAAATCTAAGAACTTCGTTGTTATATTTGTTTCCTTGTATCCTTTTAAGCGCCGCACTGCAGGCCTCAGTTTCGCATTCCGTTCTTGGGGGTTACGATGCATAATGTGAGAAGCACGCAGGCTTCATGGATGCACGAGTTACACATCTGTTTGCGCGGCGCCACTGAACCCTTGGACCTCGGACGGCGGCCCCTAATGTCGTGGAGACGTTCACATGAAGAACCCCATGCCATCAAAGCTTCTCTCAGCATGACCGAATAACGATGAATAACGATTCCAGGGTACAGGGTTCTGTGTTTGATTCGTTATGTCTCTGAATACAGTAACATGTTTGCATCTAAGCTGCCTAAGGCGTGCGCGCCTCATTCCGCTACGCAACCAGATTTTTTTTGCCCTGCACTGTCCAAAGACGGACATTCTGAGCTTCTGCACTTCGCAAGGCGGAGCCTCGAAGCAAACACGTGGCAACCCTGACCTTGACCATAAGCAGAGAGAAGGAGGACAGGACTGTTGACTGGATGCAGCTCATGAACAACTATTCCACCGTAGTTACTCAAGGCCCTTGAAACATCCCACTGCCGCTATTCATCTGTTTCAAGGCTTCTCAAACGGCTCCTCAAAGCCTACAACGACACGGAAGGCCTGGCCTGGGAAGTAGGTGAGATAGTACCTGGCATCCCGGAGGGCCCATGTGGTAGTTTCCCTAAAT
>CAJNIZ010044415.1:201697-236380 GCA_905231905.1 Symbiodinium pilosum
ATGGGAACCCAAATATAGGACCCTGTATTATAGGGAATTTAGACCAATACCCATGTACCAATGTATTCTTTTGTTTTTTCTATCCTTGGGCCCAAAGTAATTATGTGGATCCCCTTTCAGCCCAAAGTGTACAGAGCCTCCTATTTGAAAGAGCAGGAGCTTTCATAGGACACTAAATCCTCCCAACTATCCCCATTATTAACCCACCTACGAAGTCCCCCCATGACCCTCAAAGTAGGACACTTACTGGGATTGGGGATGATGAGGATCCTCCCTGCGGGTGGATGGCTTCCCTGCTTAGAGGTACGGGCTCTCAAGCGGGTTTCAACGTATGCTTTAGGTATACAAGGACGATAACTGAGTAATCATGAATAATATATAGCCCCTTTTAAGTAGAAAGAACGTGGAATGGCCCAATTACAGAATAAGACTACACCCTACACCCTATACTATATCTACTTAAGGGGGACTGTAAGTAATCATTCAGGCTTCTGCACGAGTTTTCTGTTCGGAAGACATTTGTAAAGTTGGAATCACTGAGGAGGCCTCAACAGACGACGATCAGTAATGTATTGTCCTGTAGAAGCCGTAAGCACCAAACCTAAGTAAACCCAAACCCTTTACCCTCAACCCGAAACCCAAATCTCTAAACTCTGCAAGCCTTGATTATGCCAGCTATATTCAAACCTTATATTCGGTGTCTAAGCGGGTCCGGTTTGTGGGCACACAGGGCCGCATGGGCCCTTGCAGGGATAATGGTGATTGCAATTAGGGTCCTGCCTATTTTCCAATCATACCACTACTAAGACTATTACAGGGCGGGGGTACAGGCGTTTAGGTCTGATTTTCAGGTTTCGGGTTTCAAGTTTCAATCCAAAATGCACAACCACATTCTTCAGAATACAGGTTCCCTTCTACCGCGAAAAGCCTTGGATCTTACTGCACGGCCCCCCAGCATGGAAACATTAGGGGGGAACGATGGGTACGGAAGCGTGCGCAGTGGCTCTCGCATGAAAGCTTTAAAGCGCTTCAAGACTGAAATGGCATGCATTATCGATTCTCTGTATGTCTGACGCCTTTCAACCCCCCAAAATTGACCTAGAGATCCCAAACCCCAAGTTTACATGTAACGTTAGGGACAGCAAGCTCCGAACATGATCCCAATGCCGCATCCACAACGATGGAAACGGCAAGCCTTGCAACCCCAAACAGTGTCTTGTAGGTGTTGGTGTGTCTGCCTAGTTTATTCCTCTGGGATAAGGTCTCCCTCGGTGTGTCTCAAAGCACGTTCTAGCCTCAAACCCTCAAACCTACTTTTGGTGGCTAGGTTACTCACTCGGCTTCCAAGGTTCCTATGTGCGGCAAGCAGAACTTTGAGGGTTTACCCTCGCCTAAATCTAACCTGCAGGCTCGTATTGCTTCATCTTACAGTAGTCACTATAATGCCTTTTGGGAGAGTTCCATGCCAGTCTGGGGTACGGTAGGGTTTGTAGGCTATCGGTTAAGACGACGATGAAAAATACCTCGGAGCCACTAGCTTTCATTGGGGTTGGAAGGGTTCGCAAAAAAAGGGTCCCTAGGGACCCTAGCGATGTACGGGATTATTTGTAAGAGGGAATAATGCACAGCCTATGGTGGGTATGTTACGAAGCACTCGTGTTATCCACGGAAATTGCTATCAGGGATTATGGGATATGACCTGGCTACAACTCATAAACTGGGTGTTCCTACCTGGGAACAACAAGCACTAGAAAGTATACCATAAAAAGGGTTTAAAGCAACTGACATCAAGCTCTTCCCAACAATTTGGAGGCCCCATTTAAGCCTGTAAGCCCAAAAAACATCGGTATCAGTTTAGAAGACCTCCCCAAGAAGGAGCAACGACTTTTGCGTAACATTAAATCTTGGCCTGTGCACCCCCTAACCAAATGAAAGATCAAGCAGCCGTTGAAACTCAAGCCCTCCATGCTAAGCCCTACCTGCAATTTCACCTACCCAGAGACTTTTAGGGCTCTGGCTCCTGCCTAAACCCTAAACCCTAAACGCTAAACCCTAAACCCTAAAACCTAAGCCCTAAACACCTATCGCTCAGGAAAGGAACGGTCAGAAGGCGCAGTGCTCGCGGACACGGCTGACTTTGTCCTCACATCATGGGGTTTAGGGTTTAGGGTTTAGGTGCCGATACATCCCCACACTTTGAATGTAAGAGCTACCTATGCCTGCCAAATACCTGTAAAAATAGCCTTCAATTTTGTGACCATACAGGCTATTGTTACAGGTATTTTGGAGCTCTGGGCGGAGATCCGGGATTTAATGTAGACCCATGGTTAATAAAGCCCCTCCCCTTACTAGGGATTATGATAGGGATCCTAATATTTGAGCCCTTAAAAGGAGGGGGTTTGTTAATCATGGGTCTACATTAGGGTGCATGGGCCTGGGGACCTTCGAAGTTCTCAAAGCATCTGGGGTCTGTACTATTTCTTGGAGGGTCACGGGGACCTAATAAGTGGGTTGATAATGGGGATAATTGGGGTTATTATATGGCTTATAGGGTTTTTAACCTACTTACTAAGTCCCCATGACCCTCCAAGTAGTACTCTTGTTTGGAATTATAAGGGTCCTAATAATGGGTAATTGAGGCTAAACAGAGGGTAGTTGGAGGGTCTTACTCAAAAGCTTGTACCTTACCACGGCATATGAAATATTTTGGCGGTTCTGATGACTACCGACTCTGGGCACATTTGGATAGCCCTCGCACGCTTTGCCCCCCTGCGTGGGCCCGATGCAAGGCTCCAAGTACCCAGACGTCTGCGGTCCAGGTACCAAAACTATCTATTTTAGAGCATTCGGGGACTAAAGCCCCGTAATTGGGATACGTGAACCCTCAATTATAACGAATCCCCGTATATCCCTATCTATCCCTACAAACCCCATGGTTGGGGTACTTGGACCCTTAGGGAAACAGGTCTGAGCCGCAGGCACAACCCGAATCTTCTCAGGTGCGCTGTCGGACTTGCTGTCCTTAGAAATGAGGGTTTCCCAAAATTAGGGGTACCTTTTTTGGGGGTCCCCATAATAAGGATCATAGCATTTGTGGGTCTATATTGGGGCCCCCTTTTTTTGGAAAGTACCAAATCATGGGTTTAGGGTAAGTTTAGGGAATTTAGGGTTTAGGGGGCATGTAATATGAGAAAATTAGGGATAATGGAGAGTTAGATGAACATGAAAATGGAACATGAAATGGAAACTGGGCTTCTATAGTGGCTTATAGGGCTGAGGATTTCCTACAACTGGGGGTACCTTTTTTGTCGGCCGCTGGAGTAAGGATTGCAGTATGTTGGGGTCTGTATCGAGGTCCGCTTGTTGACGGAAAGTGCCCAACAGAAGAAAGCCAGAACAGCTTGTAAGAGAGGTAGCAGCTGCGGGGTGCTGAACATACCAAACGTAGCAGCAGCAGAAATGCAAGTTGTGTTAGTCAGCACTATAGTTGACTTCGGTTGCAGTGTTGGCAGTGCCGGCGGCAGTAGCTGCATTCTGCTGAAGCAGAACGACGACCCGCCTCCGCCGGCAGCCGCTCTGCTAACAACTAAAAAAAGGCTAGCGGGCCCCCTCTGCAGTAAGCGCTGAAGAGCAAGAAATGGGACCTGCACCTGGCTCCTACTTCTGAAACAACTATAATCATTGAGACTTCTGCCTTAACTCTCGGAACTGGCTCTTCGATGTAGAGCGCGCCACATATATGAACTCGGTTTGGAGGGTCCCGATGCGCACTACAGGCATGTGTGTGTATACATATGTATGTATGTNNTATATATATATATATTTTGGGGGGGGGGGTATGAGTTTGTAGGGAGCTCGTGGAAAGGCTTCCATGGTAAGAAGTGAAGTCATGACCTTGTAATCACTTGAAGGTCTTGCTCGAAACCCTTGACCCCTGAATACCTGGGTTCCGTTCAGATAGAGGGCAATCAGAAACGCCTCCTTCAATACCAACCCCCAAGGTGTCCCCTGCCTTAGATGTCCTAGAGCTGGGTCTTAGATCCCAAGACCACGGCGAGATGGCTCCCAAACAGTGCGGCCAGTAAGAAGCAGATTCTACGAGCGTGGAACCCACTGAAACCTTCATCTGCACCACTGAGCGAGAACAAACCTCACCATACCAAGAAGCAAAAAGACACCACCACCCAAAAAGACACAAACACCACAAAAAGACACCCCCCCCCCCCAACCCCACCCCAAGAAAAAAAAAAGGACGCACGTTCGAACCCCATATTGCATGTTCTCTTCGCAGAGGATAAGTCCTGCAACCCACTCGGGAGCTCTTGGATCCAGGCAGCTTTGCAAATTCTGCTGTCTTTGCAGCCTTATGGATTTGAATGTAGGGGCTTAGGGCTGTAGGCTGTGCGGTAGGGACTGGACACCTTTTAAGTAGTTGTGGGTCCTGCTTTGTATGCGGCTGTTCAGATTGCTGTGTGGATGCTCCTGCTACCGTTTGACAATTGCGCTCATGGCTCTGGAGTCCTTCTTGTCAAACGTGTGCCAGATGATATCAGGGGTAATCTTGGGGTTATATAGGGATACTTGAAAAGACAATGGAAACTACTGAGGGTATATAGGGATTATACAGCTAGAATTCATGGGCCCAGGCAGTGTACACTTTTCAAAAGCTGTGTTTGGCAGCGTGCTCCTACAAAGCCCCCAGGTCAAGTGGGCCGCTTTTGTGGACCAAGGGGCCGTCATTTGGCTCATTCTGCGCTACTTGCCCCAAGAGAGGACCAAAAATTGCGTGAAAGCTACGCAAAGTCACCTACCGAAACAAAACAAATATTTACCTGCTCATGATTGGGCCCGGCAAAAGTATAAGTCATAAGTATTGTGTGGCACGGAGAGCACTGAGGCGTTTTGGATCATGGCTAGGGGCATTCTACGCTCAAGCAAACATGTTGGCAAATTGGCAAAACAAAAACCTCCAACTTAGGGGCACGCAGACAGATCAGAGGAGCAGGCCACATAAAAGCAGCGAGAAGGCGGCAGACATGGCATCACCACAACCTGACGTTGAACGCTACTCGCATGAGGTTGTCGGTATGACTACTGCTATGGATGCGACTAGACAGGAGGGATGAGCTCGTGCGCGCTGGCTGAGATATTTGTGGGCCCCATGGTCTGTTTAGGGCGTTGAGGACATTCCTTTTGGCCTTGTTGGGTGTTTGCCGGCACCGCTATGATTGGGGCTCTAATCTTGGGTGAAGGATTTGATGTAGGGATGCCAATCTGAAACAAGGGTTTAGGGTTTAATTAGGGCTTACGGAAACGAAACTAGAATTTCTAGAAACTAAGTACTGTAGGGGCCCAAGTGTCTTTATACCAATTGGCAGTTTACGTGAGGTAATTTGGCAATGTGGGACCCGTCATTGCAAAGGCCGCCCCTTTAACAACGAGAGTAGAAAGGACCCTTAATAAACGGTAACCCTACATGTGTTCTTCTTTGTCTGAGGGGGAAAGGTATTAGTCAGCCGTCCTAGTCGTAGTACTGTTACTAACATTAATATTAGTACTAGTATGCATCATGCTGATAATCGTCTTATTTCATCTAGGATCCTTAAATGCCTTACATGGTACGCAAACACCTAGTGCTTAAATTTCAGCATTCCAATTCTACTACTAATGCGGGCAAAAAACCTGGCAGAGAACGAGGTAGCTCAAACTATTATTTGACGTTGGATACTACGCCGATGTAGCCACAAAATTTGACACTCAAGAAGGTGTACAAAGGACAGCGCAACATTATTCTATACCATACTTACACTAGGAATTTATAGGGCCATGGTGTTGGTATTGATTTAGGCCGCTACATTACTTGCGTCCCGGCAACCATTGTGGCCGAGTAGTCTGATGTCAACCACGCAACACGTCAATGGTCGCCAGAAATTCCGTTCGAACAGCCTTTACTTTTGAACCCTGGCCCCCATAATACGCATGATAATGTTTTGGGGTCTCATTTGTGGTCCCCCCTATTTTGGGAAACTGCGATATTATTTGGGCCAGATTATTTTGTGGATCCACAGTGGGATGGCAATTTCGACAACCCTCGATATAGTCAAAACAGATTCCCAGACAGGCGCGTGCATGCGAATGCGGGATCCACATGAAACCCTGAAACTTCAGCCCTTACTGTATACTGGACACATAGATCGAGGCACACCGTAGCTATGTAGGTTCTAAGGCCACGACCTTCTAATTACCATGTTTCGGCCCCAACCCTTTGACATTGCTGTAAACCAATTATGTGGAGTGGAGGCCCTTACCCAAGTGTCCAGAATCATCCCTAAGCAATTGTTAAAAATCCCTCCAGCTGTTGACCTTCTCGCCCTATCCCCTCCAAAGCTACCAGTCAGCTGATGGGAAAAGAGTGTGTGCTAAGGTACTTCCTCATAAAGACACTTCTAAACTTTAAGCCCCACAATGGCGGCCTACTGCGCCAATCCTTCATTTTGCGGCGTCACGGCTCAGCCATTGCGTCGGCTGGTGCCAATGGACTATGCCAGCTTGCGATTTCATGTTGGGGTTTGGAGGTATGGGGTGGAGCTGTGTCGGGTGCAAGATGTGTACGTCTAGTGCTTTCGGGTTCATGATTATAGGATCCAGGCTGACTGTGAGGTGTGAACTGTCTTCAGGATCACGAGGCACAAGTTAATTTCCGAAGTTACAAGTCCCAATCTCTGCAGCCAGACTACTAAATTCCGTAGCGGTACTTGCTACGTGGGCGGGGGTCTGGGCTTGGGGTTAAAGGGTACGAAGGAGTTCATGCCAAACAATGAATGCTCCTCGAACCTTCTCAGATGACGATGCGAGCTTGGGGCTTTCCAGTCTGCATAGTTGCCTGGAAAGAATGAGTTGTCCCACAGATTCCATGAAGCAGTATAGTTTCGACTTGGGCCCAACGTAGCTTTGTGGGAATTCCTTTGAGCCCTGATTGCATGAGTATATGGATGCTCGCATCCTGAACTGTCGGATTAAGTAGAGACCTTTAGTTTCAGGACCTTTCAAAGGGGAGACACAACCTCGCAAAGCACCCAAGATATGCTCCAGTCAAAGCGCCTTCAGGAAACCCTGCAACACCGTGGGTTTACGGTTGATGCGATTGACGGCTTGGGGTTTCGGGCCGTTCAGAGTGCATGGCTACTACGTGAGCTTCACAGTTCGAACGCACCCGGGAAGTAAAATGCTGGAGCAACTCCCGGATTCTCAGATGAGCTATAGTCTAAACTCCTTAAATCGGGTTATATAGGGGATTATATACGGTACTATTATGGGGGTTATTAAGGGGGATACTAGGCGTTTAGACTATAGCTCAGATGACGGCAAAGAGTTGAAGGAAGGACGTACCAAAATGATTGCCAAAGATGACAACAACTCCAGGCCCCAAGTCCAACGCAGATTAGAGTTTGTGGGGTGGAAGCTTCAGGGGTTCCGGGCTGTTGCAAGCTGCACAGCTGGAGAGACTCCGTCCAAGACTCCAAGCCCTGCGAACTAGGAGCCTAAGGTTTAGGAGTTTAGGATTAGGGCCAAGGCTTTAAGCCCCCCAAACCCCAAACTCAGCAACACCTATGCCTAGTTTCTTGTTCTGGACTGAATCATGTGTAGCCCTGGCAGACTGTAGACCCTCATGAAAATTAGTAAAATTGTATTCAGGCTGGCAGACCCTGCACATGCACATGGAAAACTATGCAAATGTTCCACAGGGCAGGCATGCAACCGGCTCGGCTGTAATCTCACAAGCCGCCTACTTAGAAACATTTTCCTATAACGAATCCCATATAGCTGCAGTATGATGTACACCCGATCCCTACTCTTGTTCAGCTCGTGCAATGCCCACAAACGCTAGCATACCTGCTCCCAGCACCTGGCATAACAAGCATCCACGTCGAAAGGCAAAATTCTGAGACGGGGTGCAACAAACCTGTTTTTGCCCACGGCATCAGAAGCAGCGGTAGCCTCCCAAATGAGTTTGGGAATTTAGGGTCTTAGGTACAGTCGGGTTACAGCGTTTTAGACCGAAGGCTTCAACATGGCTCAGGCTATCGTGTGGCGACCATGCTCCTTGGGATCCCGAGCAGAAAACACCCCCTAGCGAGCGCCAAGCCATTCGGACGATGATCATATCATCAAGGATGAGCAGGACTGCGACCATCTAAATTCCAGGCATAGGCCATTATCTATGCAAAGCCTGTAGCCTCATTCTGTCCTAGACCCACAGATGAATGTTCTTGTGCTCCCTGCAAACGGTCAAGACTGTATGCTTACTGCTCACAACCCTGCACAAATCCTGCATGGTGGGGCAGGCAATGCATAGCAGCAGTGCTGCTATGGATGTGCAGAGTATTGCTACTGTGGTTGCCTCTATGCTCATGACAGCTGCTTGCTTTCAACAACTGTGGGCAGCAGCATATGGTGTTGTGTACAGATCCGGGTCCCTCAAACAACAATGCATGTTCACGCCTACTCAAGCCTTTCTTTTCTGAAAAGATGCTGGAGCCCTGCTTAGCTCTACACTGCCAATCCTGCGAATAATTCCGGAAGCCCTCGATTCTTAAATGAGCTACTAAACTCCTAGTATCCCTCTTAATAACCCATATAGCAGTCTCCTATATAACCCCTTATATGACCTCCTTCTAGGAGTTTAGATTATAGCTCAAATGAAACATTACACCCTACATTCTCAGCAGCAGCGCCTGAGAAGCTATTTCCTCCATCTCCGAGCCTGTTAGGCCACGCCCCCTGCAGACATTGGTAGGTCTTAGGGTGGGTTTAGGGTTTAGGGCTTAGGGCTTAGGGTTTAGGGCATTCGTAGGTCTTAGGGTTAGGATCCCTAGGGATCCGAGTATTGGAGAGGAAAAGAAAATAGAAATGGAAACTGGGGTTATAAAGGTGCATATAGGGATGCAAGTGTACAAAGAATAGCTACATTGGGCCCTAAAGTCTGTAAATATTACCTACATTGGGATATTTGGATCTTTTGGGGATGTTTAGTGTTC
Organism: Symbiodinium pilosum; assembly: GCA_905231905.1. Lineage (NCBI taxonomy): Eukaryota > Dinophyceae > Suessiales > Symbiodiniaceae > Symbiodinium > Symbiodinium pilosum. Next base: position 210,736 of record CAJNIZ010044415.1, read on the forward strand.
AGAATTTGGGGTCCAGGAATTGGGCTTCGGACTGCGAGCCTTAGTGGACACTGCTTCCTTGAGGTTTCTTCACATGATTACCGCCTTTTTGCGAATGCGGCATCGAAAAATGCTTCGTATACTCAAACGGAGCGAAAGAACCAGTATCCTCATGATGACATGGATTGCTGACTATTGCGGGACCTCAATCGTGCACGGTCGCTTTAAAGGCCACATACTACTAGCAGCAGTAAAAAGAGTAGCAACTCACACAATATATGTATGTAGCACAAATATATATATATATATAGAATTGATATCACATTATAAACCCTAAACCGAAACCCTAGTTGAGTAGTTGAGCAACCTGCGGATGATTTGGCCAATGCATGGTACTACAACCTGGAAAATTGTTGAAATGAAGTTCGAGGACAACCCCAGTAGGGTTTAGGGTAGTTACCAGGGGGGGTAGCACCATATAAGGGTCCTACAAGGCTTGGGTAACACCTCATAAGTGGAGGTTTCCTCAGACAACCCCAGGTGAGTAGAGGGTACCCGCATGTAAGGTTCATGTAGGGTTTAGGGTATAAGGGCTTAGGATTGAGGAGGTCTACGTAGGTCTCCCTCGAGGGTACCCACACGACGACTACCCACCGGCAGGTTTGCTTGATTCTGAAAACATTGAGGACATGTATAGTCAAAACCCCTAGCATTCCCCTTATACCCACTATAATAGTCCCCTATATAATCCCCGATATAACCCCCTGTAAGGAGGTTAGACTTTAGCTCATCTGATGGAAAACTGTCCTCTTTCATGTTCGGAATGCTCCAATCAGAAACGGAAGGGTCGATGGGGACGTATACTACAAAGAGGGCTGATACCAGGAATAACTGGGGTTATGGTATGGCTTCTATAGCGGGGGCATAAGTCTACTAAGTTCCCCTGACCCTCCGAGTAACTCGAAGGCCTAAACCCTACAACACCTGAATCTCTTCACGCATCCTCGTCTTGTGCGTCGTACACAGCTCTGCAACAGCGTCCACGTTCTTCTGCTGGTCGTCAACAAACAGGACCTGAGACTTGATTGCTTGGCCCCTAAACCCGTCATGTCATCCGCATAACCCTAAGGGTCCATGTACCCAATATTTGGCTACTTGGGATTTGGGTAACAGTAATTCTAGTAGAGATTTGGGGTAGGTATATGATTATTGGGTACTTGGACCCTTAGGGTAATGTAGACCCTTGATTAATAGACCCCCTGCCTTTAAGGGCCGAACTATTTGGATCCCTATTATAATCCCTATCAATGGGATGGGGTTTGTTAATCAGGGGTCTGGGTTACTGTTGGTACTGCATGACCCTGCATGATCTTGGCATGCTAGAGCATGATACTTCTCAAAGTATGAGTTATACTTCAGGTCGCGTAGGAATGTTGCCATCAGGCGTACTACCCTTCTTGTAGATGTGTGGGTTCCCAATTGATCCTTCTACCAGCGGTTCCCCGACAACCACGGCAGCCCATGATCCACAGAAAGACTTCAGGTCGAAAAACAAAAAACACTCATATCCCAGAGCGCACTTAATAGTAACCCCCTCCCAAAGCCTAGACCCCTGAACTCTTATAGCTTAGGTGGACCCCCACAACGTAATAGTGACTATGATGCATAATAAGGATTCTATCAGGGCCTCTTATATTTTTATTGTTCCTATTATATGAACCATGGCCTGAACTCCTAGTATCCCCCTTAATAATCCCTATAATAGTCCCATATATAATCCCCTATATATACCCCCTAAGGAGTTTAGACTATATGGCTCATATCCCTACTGCAGCGAAGGGAATCCTCTTAACCTCGATCCCTGAACCCTTATAGCCGAAGACCCTACAACTCCGAAGCCGCAAGCCATAAAATCCTGAAACCCTAATCGTCAAAACCCATCATTCCTCAACCCTAAACCCCTAAACCCTACGTAACACCCGAGACCCTAAATCCTGACCCCCAAAACCCTAAACCCCCCAAAAACGCTAAACTCACAAACATAGAGCCCTAAACTAAACCCTAAACTCAAATCCTGAAACCCCAAAGCCGGAACCCCGAAAACCTCAAACTCGCAAGACCCTCAGACCCCGAAGCTTGAAACCCCTACAACCCTAAAATCCCAAACCTCAAAACCCTGAAGGTCCAAAACCAGAAGCTCGAAGCCCCAGGCCCTAAAACAACCACAACCAAAGCTACCACATCGTTGCCTCGTGTCGCTGCCAGCCGTTCTCGTCGATCAGGTTTCGGATGAAAGCAGCCTTTCCGCTGTACTCGCCTGCAGGGTTTAAGGTCTGGGTCCAGGTTTGAAGGTGCAGGTTCAGGTTTTAATGGTTCAGGCTCTAGGGCTTAGGATCTACCGGTACGCTCACTAAGCCCCCCTGGAACTGCAGCTAGTGTCCCTTCGAAGGGAGCCTTTGCGGAACTCGGGGAGGGTCCGGCTTCACGAAGTGGATCTCAGTGCTATGTAAGGGTTTAGACCCTAAATCTGTTGCCACAGAGTAGGTCATTGACGTGATTAGGATTTTGGGACGCTTTGAACGTTGCTGTGCCAGTTTATCGCCGTTCTATGCAATTGCATGGTAGAGCAGCCCAGGGTTTCATGGGAGGCTCAGGGCTCCACACTCTCATGGTGAAGCGAATCTGTACGTATATGCTTGAAGCGTAGGGGCAGGTAAGAAATGGTTCTGAGCGAGAGACGCAGTGATCCAGAGGCACACTGTGGCGAGCTTCCATTATTCTACCTTTAACATGCTACGCGAGAGTAGCATTGCAACCTGTCATGATGCCTGACGGCCTCTGCACGTGGCTGATGAGGAATGGGAACTGAATGTTGCATTGGGGGCTTCTCTATGTAGAAGCCCATGACTGGTGGGCCGTTTGCTCCTAGATAGTCTCCCATAGGCTTTCTATACTTCTCCTATTTATTTCGGTGCTCTGTGGGAAGTCCTCGTGAGAGTACTATGGTATCTAATCACCTGTTGGCGGAAACTATGGGGTGTCTGATTTTGTTTGGCCTTGTTGGACCCGAAACCCCAGCCCCACCACCACTTCCGCAGGCAGGCCGCAGGCATGGCTTGTTTATGACCAACTACAAGGCTGCTCTGTATCTCAGGAGGTGCACGTAGGTACATAGTATATACTCGCGTCCCAAAGTAATTATGTGGGAATTCCTTTGGACCCAAAGTATGTACTGTATAGCTGCGTGGACCCTATGGGTATATGGCCCAGAAGCATGTACAGTTCGGAGCCCTCAACTCCACCCTTGTGAAGCCTAAGCCCCTAGACAAAATGGTCCCTAACCTTCCTTTCGTACCCCTTCCCAAAAAACACGGAACCCCATGTAAGTACAGCCAATGGGACTACAAGGGTTCCAAGATCCACCCTTAGTGCTTTCCGAAGCCCTAGACTGCGCGGGAGCACCTAGTTGCTGCACGCCAGCAACACCTCAGATCCCGCATGACCTAGCAGAACGCTGACCAGACTTACTCTTCCCATAAGAGGGAGATATGGGGAGCCATGTTGCCAGGGTAACCCACATGTATGGACCGTTCATTTTCAACTGATTTCGGGGATGGTCGTATGCTAGGACTCCACACCTAAACAGCGTCATGCAATCGAAGCAAGCTGTCATGAACGCCACCAAGATGTAGAACAAATCAGTGCCAGCTATGATCCCAGACGCTCTTGCAGAGGGAGATGAGGCCAAGCACAGACAGCGAGCGCTCAATGACATCACCTCACTGCCAGGGCGAACTGCTATAGGCCCCCTTAAGTAAATAGAATATGGCTTTGGGTATACTTTAATAAGATCCCCATATACCCCATATATATATATATTCAATGCAGACTTTAGGGTATATGGTTAGAGGGCTTGCTGACGCAGGGTGCTCTCAGAGGTTGTAGATGGCCCCTGACAACAAGCATTCCTCCTATATAGGTACATAACATAATGGAATGATATGGAATGGTCGCAGGATGATAATACGTGCTAAGGGGGTTGGGGGTTTATCGATAGCCCTAAACATTGATCCCTCAATAAAGTTGTAGTTCCCATTGTCTTTTACATTCCCTTACTCAGTAGGGGAGGGGATTTACATCAAGGTTTTCGGCAACCCAGCTTGGAATACTCACAGCAAGTACGGAAACGGCTTCTAGAGCTCTGTAAGTAGCCGCCTGCAGCGTCAAGGGTTTAGGGTTGTCTGGGGTTGCATTTCGTAGAGGGCGCCTATCAGGCCCGTGATGTACAATGCCAGGTATGAGAGCACTGGATATAACGAGCAGCGAGACGCTGCATAAGACGTCTCATGTCAACATGCTGGCATAACAGTCCTAGCAGCCCAACACCCATACCCCTAATGCTACCCTCAAACTTAGGATAAGCCCCGCACAACCCTGTACATAAGCCCTATGTACAACAGACACAGCACTTAACACTTTGAAGCGTGTGGCAGCCCATGCTACGTTTCATTTTTCGAGCACCAGGGTTGAAAGCTCATTCCAACTGCGTAGTATTCGGAGGAAGTCTACCCCCTAGGGCTCCAAACAGCTCGACTAGGGACTGCAGTATTCATGGGCTGAAGGGCCCAATGTAGGAATTATTTGTAGACTTTTAGAGCTTCCGGGACTGTTGGATGCAAGCAAGTTCCTCAGGAATGTGAGGATCCTTCACGTGTCTTCACATGTCATTTCAGAAGCTTCTGTAAGCTCAACGTAGAGGCACCTTTAGCTTCACGTCTGGGTGTTAGGACCCTGAGCCCTAAATGGTAGTTCTTTTCCATGTGTCTCTAAATTGCTCCTATACAGTCCCTGTATGTCCCTACAGGAGAGCATGGGACGCTTATTGCAGGAACCCTTAGCAGGAAAGGAAACTACTGACCATCTTAAACATCATCAGTTGGAAGCTCTCCGTCAGTTTAGCAACGTGGAAAGCCATCACAGGCTGTGTAAGCAGTTGGCAGTTGTGTGGCAAAGTTGCCATGATTGTGGTTTAAACTTTAGGTTCAGAGCTTCCCCTGGATTAGGCGGCTTCGCGCTGTTTACTTTGTAGAAGGAGCCCGTATCGTGTTGGGTGACGATTGTTGAAGAGAACGAATAAAGCGTACCTTTCGCCCAGATAGAACAACTTAGTTTGATATGATATAGACCGGACGGGATATCAAGAGTTTTCGCCGAAAACAAAAATACGCCGGAGGGCTAAATAAAGGCATAGTCTTGGGGCGGCCCAGGGCCGACCGCACACAACCTTTCCCGACCCATTAGCATAGGCCCTAAACCCTAAACCCTAAACCGCGGCTTCGGGCTTGCAGGGATTTGCAATAATCCAAAGGCCGGCAGTCTGAAGTCTTAGAATGAACGACAGTCTTAACTCCAGATTTACATATTGAAAGTCCGTTTGGGGTCCTAGACCCTCACCCTGCTCGGGGCTTCGTGACTTTTGCATTGAAAGCAAATTTAAGAACCTTTTCTTTCTAGGAAACCTATATAATCCCCTAGATAACCCGCTTTAAGGAGTTTAGACTTTAGCTCGTATTTCCCTCATAGAACACCCATAACACACTAAATAGTCAGCTGCAAAATCACTACGGCCCTAAGACTGCAGCAGGCCGGCAGTCTCATCTGTTCCCTACATAACCGAATCTGGGTTGTTGTTAAAGCTTAGGGTATATTATCCCCCTATAATGGAGAATCAAACGGAAAAGAACATGGATAATGAAATGGAAACTGGGGGAATATGGGGATTAAGGAACTTACTTTAAGCTGCCATCTTGGGGAAACCCTACTATTTACCATATATATACCCATTATGCTAACTTAATTCAAGTTCCGTAACAGCAACCCAGGAATATCCCAAAATAAAGATGCCTGGATGCTCACCTATCAAACAGCAACTCCATGCAAACAGACCACCAACCTGTCTGACCTGTGAGTAGCAATTCTTGGAGCTCTAGGTATGTAGACAGTGGTGAATCAAATGGAAAATCAAATGCAACATGGAATGGACAATAAAATGAAAACACGAGCTATACAACGATTGTATGGGGATCTACTAAGACTATCATTAGTACGTACATTGGGCCCACAGTCTATAAGTATTACCTACCCTAAACCCTAAGCCCTAAACCCTGAACCCCTACATTGATTTGCTTGGAGCCCTAGGGAACTGCTTGCAACTACCCAGTATGCTCGAAGCAGACTATGCTGCCAAGATGCGATCTGCGTACGAAACTACATGGATCTCAACCTTCGCTGCCAAGACTGAAGGGGACTTAGGAAGGAACAAATGGAGAAGAGAACGGAAACTACTACATAATATGGTGTTTAGGGCTTAGGGTTTAGGGCCAGGGGAACTCAGTAAGCAGATTATCAATGGCGATAACTGGGGTTACTGCATGGCTTGTAGTGTTGCGAGTATACTTACTACGTCCCTGTCCCTCCAAGTACTTGAACTGTCATGGGACTAAGGACTACAAACCCGCAAACAACTGATAAGTGACAACAGAGCGCAGTCGTAAATAGTTACTAGGTGTCACGAACCTCTGAGCAGGGATACGGCTTGAGGTGTTATTTAAGGCATTGGGACAGATGCAAATACGCGTTTGGGCCTGGAAAGCTACCTACATACATACAGCGGCCCTTGCCGCACACTGAAAAATTGCGCACGCTCATTGCGCAGCTCCGCCTGAAATAAGTCTAGCGTTCAAGTCGAGGATCGCGAGCAGCTCGGGTTTGAGGTCGAAGGGATTTGTGAGGCAAGAGTCGGGCGCATTTTGAAGGAGGGATTCAGGGACAGACCTGATGTTTGAGCAGAAAAGTCACGTCTGTCATAGGCTGCAAAGGGACAGCCACATCGGCTTTGCACATCCCGCATACGTTGCTCGCCCTCACACAGACCGCTGGGAGGCACCCTCCACAAGTCCCGCGGCCCTGAAGCCTAAACCCACCATCCGTCTTTTTGCGGCATTACTGGAGTTTCCATTTTCTTTTCCATTATCCCTATCTAACCTATATTATCCCAATCTTACCAAATCTTAATACTATTACCCAAGATTACCCCAGGTTACCCAATGTTACCCAATATTACCCCAAGTTACCCAATATTACCTAATATTGTCCAATGTTACTCACTGTCACCCAAGATTACCCAATGTTACCCCCCCCTCCCCCCCTCCCACAAAACATGTGAAGGTTTTGTGGCATCCTTTTGGCCTGCCGTCGCAGCTTGTCACTCTTGGCATTTGATCCCTTGAAGATTCATATTGCTCTTTGGTAAACCATGGTCCCCCTTAAGTAGACAATATGGGGTATATGGGGATCTGATGGTAATATACCCAGCGCCAGATTCTGTCTACTAAAAGGGGACAAAAGAAGGATATGGCATGCGGGGACCAGCCATACACTCCCAGCTATGGGAGTTACAGTACTTTAGGGATCCCAGGTGGTGCAAAAACCTTCCATCCATTGCATCACCAAAGTAGCTGCTTTCAGGATTCTTACAAGGCCCGCCTTAAATATCAACATTCTGGCTTGCTCTTCGCATGTTTAGGGCTTCGGGTTTCCCAAAGGATCCACGCAGGAGTATAGTCTAATCTAAAGTATACCTGGGCCCCAAGGCCGTTAATGTTGTTGGGAACTTTTTGAACCCAGGTATAGACTATACACCAACATGGTAGTTCCCTACCTAAGCGGACCCGGTCGGGCTCAATGTGGGAGTTTCCCAAAATTAGGGGTACCTTTTTAGGGGGTCCCAATAATTTGGATTATAGTATTTTGGGGTCTGTATTGGGGTCCCCTTATTTTGGGAAGCCAGCATATAGACTCCAAAATACCATGCTCCTGACTACGGAGACCCCAACAAAAGGAACCGCTCATTTTGGGAAACCCCCACATGGACCCTCTGGGTTGAAGTTTGGAGGTCAGGGTTTAGGCCTTAGAGTCTGGGAATGAGGGTAGGGCGTATAGGGTTTCGGGTCCGTTTGGGCTTTGGACTTTAACAGGTTCTACCTGGGGTAGAGGATTTCGGGAGCGCGGGTTACGGCAAAGCCCTGCACCCGGGCAGAGAACGCTTGTCGTAAAGTACCTTGGCGACCCTGTGCAGGGCGTGAAGTCAGTGAAGTATACCGGTTTTTGTAGGGCCACATGTCACATCTGAAAAGGACCAAGGGCAGGGAGTTATGATGATTACTTATACAGCACCCTAAACTATGCCCTAAACCCTAAACCCTAAACCGGGAACCCGAAAACCTAAACGGCATCTAAGCTCGCTGCACCAAACCGCGCAAGCTGCTCCCACATCTCCTACACAGGCATAGAAGATTCCCCTCGAATATACTAATAGCAATATAGGAATAGTAGTAATCGTAGTAAAAGTGGCAATGCTGGTACTAGTAGTGAGAATAGCAATAGTTAACATTAACAGTACCTAAACCCCGGCCAAAGTAGGTAAAATAATGGCCCAAAACCTCCTAAATACAGCCCAAAAGGCCATTATTCTACATATTTTGGGGTCCAGGTAACAATAAGATTTATAAGAATAGTGCTTGTAACAGAATGATGGGGGCTACCCTAAGGGATCCTGGGGGATGAGGAGATTACGGGATCTCCCATGGAAGGACTACTTACCCGGGGGTCAGCAGGGGATAGGGGAATCTATATATACATGTATTTATACATATGTATATATATATTATATACGCATACGCATATATATATATACATATATATTTATAGAAATACATATATCTATATGTACACACATACATACATACCTACCTACCTACCTACCTACCTACGTACCTACCTACCTACCTACCTACCTACCTTCCTACCTACGTACCTACGTACCTACGTACCTACGTACCTACGTACCTACGTACCTACGTACGTATATATATATATATAGATAGATAGATATGATATATGTATATAGGGTTTAGGGTTTAGGGTAGGGAACGAGGGCACAGATTCTATCGGGATTATATCGGGATCATATATCTGTCTTCCCTACTGTCCACTAGGGAGACCATTTAGGAGTCATCGTGCAACCTTGCTATCTTGGGCTAAAAACCGAACCTGAAACAAGCCGAAATGTGACTAGCCTTGCTCTAGAGACTTCTAGAGAATGCCCTACCGTATGATCTTGAGACACCCTTTTGACGAATAATACATATAACCCGGTTGTCAGCATCTAATGAAGTGGAAATATCTGTGTGCGCTCTCAATGTTGTAAATACTAGCGACTACGACAGACAGCTGAAAAAGGGCATGTCTACACCAATCACCTCCCACAGCAGTAATTACACACCAGGCACGCCTTGACATCAAAAACATCTGCCTGTATCTAAGATCTGCTATGCAGAGCATCGAAGATTACAATGGGGGGGCGTTCAATGCGAGGAGCTGGTTATAATAGTAACACGCATCAGGGGACAGGCATTCCCTCAAGGCCTCCAAATATCTAACTGAACCCCTACTTGCCAACCCCTCTTACTCAGGAGCTTTGAGGCTGCTAAACCCTGAAACTTCTTAACAACATTTAACAACAACACAAACGCTTTACCTTGTTACCCGTACACCCTAAGCCTTGAACTCTAAACCCTACACTTCTTTTACAAAGCCGTTTGGCTCAATCCTCTAACCGGATGCCTCTAACTGAATGCCTGGAAGGATTTAGTGAGATTTAGTACACCGGGGCCTCAACACAGCGTCAAGATTGTTTCGGGAATTTTTGAGACACCCTATAGCACAATGATATAAGGAATCTAGGATATTGGTCATTATTTGGGCTTTTGCATGAAGTTTACTTGTGAAAACCTCCAGTGGTCCTCGAGGCTGCAAATCTGGAATCCTATCAGGACCCCCGAACTTCCCTCAAAGACCGCAACTAGGGTCGGTATCCGGGCTCGGTAGAAGGTACTTGGGAATTCCTCTAAATCAATAAGGAGTATGGTATAGTGGGATGGGAACCACTATTTATGGAATCTATCGAATCTTAACCCTGGACACTAAATTCTGAACCCAGCATCTCCCGAAGGTGAAGGATGCGATCTTCGCCCCCGAAACCTAGAAAGCTAGGGAGGGTCTGGGGATCTATCTAGGGTTGATTTGGCGTGCCCATATTCCGCAACAATACAGGGTTTAGGGTTTAGGTTGGGTGATGGGTTTTTCATATGAGATATGCAATGCACAGATAACGGGGTTCTAGGCAGGTAGATTGATTGCAACCACACAATATATATATATATATATGTGTATCAACCAGTAGGGAATTTTGAGCGTTTCAACCTATTGCTCTTTAGCTACGAGGCTGGGGTGGCGCAGGGTTGAAGCGATGGGACTCGGACCATGTCTGATTCCCTCCACGTGAGTACATCCTCGCAGACCGTGCTGATGATAAGTACTTCCCCAAGTCTATAATGGCACTACATTGGAGTATTCATGATTGCGGGGTTGGGGGGAAGTCTATTCCAGGACCCTCCTTGTACCCTTAATTGGGGATATATGGTCCCTAATAGTAGGTACTTAGGCCCTAATAGAGGGTAGGAGGAGGGTCTAGGTTATCACGGGAAAGAGTGAACGTTTAGAGAGATTGCGGTTCATAGCTCCATGGCCCAGGCTTTGGTGATCAGGTTGGTGCAGGGGTAGGGTTCAATGTCTGGCGTACGAACAGAGAATCAACACCCTGAAAACCTACTGTTTCCTATGGTTTTTGGAGATTCCTGGGCTCTTTAGCTCCCCTTATTATACTGATATGGACTATCCCTAGCTCCTTAGCTCCCCCCAACAGTATGGGTGGTAATGTTTCCACGAATCAAAGTCTCAAGAGAAGTTCTGGATGACTTCTCCTGCAATTATAGCTTCCATGCCATTCGACAGGTAGGACGCTCACAGGAACTTACAGCTGCTGACGTGCCTGTATTTTGGAAACCACCATCTACACCTCTGTCTCTTAGGTTGGGCCCCCACCCCTAGCAGTCCAAAAGGGACAATTTCATGTACGTTAAGGTCCCTATATCATATTCCTTCCTAATATACCTCTGTTAATATACCTCTGTTACGCCCAACCTGATCTACATCCTCAACCCTCAGCCACAACCCCCCCCCCTTAAACCCTGAACCCTAAACCCTAAGCCCTAATTACACCCCACACCCTAAAGCCTATAAACCCAAAACCCTAAACCCTGAACCCTATAAACCCCAAACCCTAAGCCCTGAATCCTAGGCCTACGGGTTGGCTGCATTCTGAAGGCAAGGACCAGCGTCTAATCCCCTCCCCCGAATAATGCGCCCACCCCTATCCTTCCTACTAGTTGATGCCCACAAAATAATGCCCTTGTCTATTAAGTGGGGTCGGGATATGTAGAATTGGCATGTGGGGTGCTGTTATCTATTCGGAGGGGTGGGGATAACAAAAAACTCAGAACAAGCCTGCACACAGAAAACCGTGGCTAGTTCTCAGAAGGTTTTGTTGTTCCATCACGGGCTGTCATGAAGATGTATCAGTTCCTAAGGGGGTACTATTACATTCACGTGTGTGTGAGCGTTCTCCTTCCCTGTTCTTCGTATGCTAAAGTTCAAAGCGAATGTTTAACTCCGACCTATTGTTATCTTGACAGGGATGTCTTAGGATACTGTAACCCCTGTTGAAGAGTTGAGATTAGGGTTCATGTAGAGGTGGTGTAGCTGCTGGGCTCTTGTCAGGGAAGTTGCGACCACAACGCATCCCCAAGATTGGGAAATGAAACAACCACTTGGGAAGGTTATTGACGGCAATTGTTAAACTATGTCGATGTCGGGAGTTCGGGCAGTTACAACCCCACTTTTGACTGACCCGAATTTGGGGAACCTCAAGTGCTTATGTGCATAAAAACCCTTACATGAGGTATGCATAGCCCTGTTTAGGAACCCCGTCCCACATTATTTAACCCCCCCCACGTCATACCATTAAATGTGTCTCGCATACAGAACGGCTCTCATAGGTAATACTTGATGCGAGGCGTGGGAAGAGGTGCTGAACACGAGTGGAGGGGAGTGCCTCTCAAGCTCCGAAATTTTCTGCTGGGCCAACCAACGGACCCTTTCGAGATGTGTGTAGCGGTCTGGGGCAAACAAAACTCCAGGTGTAGAGGTGAGAGCTTGACGTCTAGAATTTGCATCGCGGCTTTTTGCTTTCAGTTAAGGGGTTTCGGGGCGTGGTTTTCAGATGATGGAGGGTTGGGGTCCGGGGTCTGGGATTGAGATTCCCTAAGGGTCCAAGTACCCAATAATCATATACTTACCCCAAATCTGTACTAGAATTACTGTTACCCAAATCCCAAGTACCCAAATATTGGGTACATGGACCCTTAGGGATTTGGAATCTAGGGCAGGATCCGACCTCCTATGAGCCCAGGACGCCAAACCTGGACAACCCCAAAAAAGTGGCAATAAATAACTGCTCTCAGCAACAACACGAAATACCAACAGCGACCGGTACCAGTGATCATAAAGAGGGCTGACATGACGAAATCTTAGAGGCCTCCAGCTAGGCCGCAATCGGCCTTGCCTTTGACCGAGTTTGAGAAGCTTGTTTGGAGAAGACTTTCCGCAACACTCGTTTACCAGAATGATTCCCAGCAAGCTTGTGTGCCTTTAGAGTTTCAGGCTGTAGTTCAACGATGCTGTCTGTCAACCGGAACATATCTTTTGAGCACTTGAGGCATTCCCTAACACTGGATTCCTGGCCGTTTTTGAGAAATGGCGGGGCATACAGGTCTGCGGAGACGTGTACGGATATATCTATATATATATATATGTCTGTTACGTATGTACGAATGTCTGTATAAATTTAGTTAATTATGTATGTATGTATGCATGCATGCATGCATGCATGCATGCATGTATCTATATGTGTGTCTGCATTTCTAGACTGGGAGTAGATGATACCGCCCCGTGTTCCGAATGATGTAGACATGACTTGGACAGCTCGCCCCTCACCATATATATTCATGTTCCAATACGTCTCGGTATTCCTACCTCACCCTCTATTAAAGAGGTCTGTGGCTATTAGACCAAGCATTGTGGCACCAGTAAACCTAAACATTAGACCCAAGCCTGTTCTATCAACCCTAAATCTTGAACTCCGAAGCTAGAATCCTGAATTCTTCAACAAATCCTTAAAACACATCTCTTGCAAAAACTGAACACCATGCCCTGCACACTCAACATAACAAGCCTCAACCCCATACCTCAAAGCCCTAAACCACAACTTTTTGCAGGCCCGGGTAGCCGCGCTCACGGAGCCAAGCAACATCGGGCTGTCGATCGAAGCCGCCCTTCTCAGGGAAGAGCCGCCACGCTGGAATCTCCTGGGTGTAGGGCTTTAGGGTTTGGTTTGGGTTTAGGGTTTGGGGTTTGGGCTTTGTGTATGCCAGGACCCTCCCTTCACCTTCAATTATAGGGGTATATGGTCCCTTGTCACTAATCTAGGGTATATATGGTATATAGAGGGGAGATGAAGGTTGATTTAAGGGTTGAGGTATACGGCATTATACGGATTAATTTGGGTTCAGGATTTGAGGCTTAGGGTTGAAGATCTACGTTTTGGATAGAGGGTGCGGGGACCTCCTACCAGCAAATCTTCTGTCAGGCTTTAGGGCTTAAAAGAACTTATCATGACACATCATGACAGCTACGAATGTATAGCCAAATTTGAGCTTTCCAGCAGGCTTAAGAAAAAAGGACAATTTTGCGTGAGCCACTCACGATTCTTGATTCTGGGGATTCGGCACGGCACGTGCCGTACCACGCGAATCGATGTTCGCTAGTTGAATGGAAATTCTCGAGCTCCGAGCCTTAATGAAGAGTCAACACTCTGACGCTAACCATAATCCCTAGACCCTGACACTCGGCATGAAGACCCTACAGTAGTCATTTCTGAACCTGAACCTGTACACGCCTAAGCGCTAATCCGTAGACTTAAGGCCCGGCTCTTGTAGAACCATCGGCATTCTGTTGCGTAAGGGCATGCATCATATTCCCAAACTGAATCCGCAGGGGTTAGCAATCTTGAGCCCTCGATCTTGAATCGTTGAACGACAGAATTTGGGAACAACAGCCCAATGCTTTAATACATCCGTTCTTGATATCCACGATGCTGACTTCACTGCAGCGGTACACGATCTCTACGCGACAAACCCGAACCAGGATCCCTGGACCATTGCTTGGAAACTTACTGAGAGCAATCTGGATCCTCGCCTTGATAAAGGTCTCTTCGGGGTGAACCTATTACCATACTTTGGAAAAGTTGGCTCACGATTGCAGACGTTTAAACAACAGTGCTTTGCAAAGTGCAGATGCCTTCATGCCACTGCACTGTGTTTAACTGCCCCTGAACACCTGGTAGAAGCGGTGAGCATACATATAACTATATAGCAATTGAAACCAACAAGTCTGTTCCAGACCCGGCTGGTAATCAAAACGCTCGAGACCCGCTTCGCAACAGGATCGAAGTCCGAAAACCAAGGCCGCAAAAAAAAAACCAAGAACCCAGAATCCGTGCATGACCAGAAGACCAGAACACCCTAAACCCTACTCCTGCCTCACGCGCTGTAAGGGTCGCGTCAAAATCGAACAGCACCTGAGTCCGTGTTGGGACCAGGATTACTGGGATCCTGTTGAAAAAAAGTGACCAGGACCAAATTGCTGCAGCAGCGCTTGCGCCAAAACCCCACACCCCCACTGAGCCGCAAACTCTAAACCTTAGGTACTGGCCACCCTGTAGTCTGTATTAGGGGTCATATCAAGAGCTATGTACAACGATATTAGAAGTGGGGGCAGTACCCAACCTACACCCCGCAGCGTTTCAACCCTAAGCCTTTTTGCCCTGCACAAGCAACGTAAGGCTACTGGTGGTTTGATGGGAGTGGAGGAACACATCCCCCTTGTATGTATGTATGTATGTATGCATGCATGTATGTATGTACGCATGTATGCATGTATGCATGCATGTTAGTGACTTCGGATGTCCGACTGTCATTCAAGGTCACCTAGTCCAGGCTACGACATCTCCTGGAAATTTCCAGGCACCACACACGCCAGGAATCGGTAGCCCCAACATCATTCTCTACGTTGTGTGCCAGCAGAAAATAGTAGTGTGCCTGATTTAGAACCTTAAATCGCAGCGCAGCATAATGCAGCGACGTGCACTTGCTCTGATGGCGCGAAAAAAAACGCCATTAGAAGAAGTGCGCCGTGAAGTCGCGTCCGCATTGCGTACCAGGCTTTTGGCATGACACAAAAAATGTTCAACAACAACAAATAAGTTTGAAACCCAACACACGTAAATGTGACATTCTGTCAGAGCTTTACAGCTTTGACACTCGTAAGTAGTTGCCAGATCGATTAAGTCCCGACAGAGAGCCTGCAAGTTTGCCATAATCTTGCGCCCGGAAGGAAGGAATGGATCCTTTAGTAGTCCCTATATAACCCCCTATAATAGTCTCCATGTTCTTTTCCATTCCTTCATTCCCAGCTAACCAAATGCCAGTACTGCGCCATAAAACCACACACGGTTGGGGCCAGGAGCCCCCTGGTGCCAAATGATGGGTTTGGGGTTCAGGGTTTAGGGCTTAAGGTATTCCGGAACCCGCAACTAAACTTCTTCACATAATGCAGGAAGGTCCTTCTTACATGTACTTATACATATGCGTATTTCATACACTTCATCATACATTCTAAAATTTTGTATATACGGTAATTGATGACTTCCTGCTACAAAACCTGCCGTTTCGGAGAATAGATTCCTCTAGATTTCCCCTCTACACCTCTTGGATCCCTAAAGAAATCCCTAGATCAACCCTCAGAGAGAGAGAGAGAGAGATGTGAGTATTTATCTATATATATATATATACATACATATATGGGGGATTGTCAAAATTATGGTCCCTTTTTGGGTCCCCTAAATTAGGCCCCGTGTTAGGCCCCGTATTATAATAGGGACCCAAAAAGGGACAATAATTTTGACAATCCCCCACATATAGAGTCCTAAAAAAGCTGACCCAGGCACTGCCTGAAATAGGCCGGCTCTTCGCTTTGCAGGTGGAGCCTGGGCCTTGCGAAAGCATTTCATGGGTTTACGGGCTTAGGGTTTAGGGGTGTAGGTTGTTTAGGGCTTAGGGCTTTTTGAGTTAATTAGGGTTGGGGCTAGAGCGTTTAGGTTAGTTTAGCTGGCCTGTTCTAAGATTTCGCGGCCTTATGATAATCCGCAATCCGGCAAATCCGATTTTGGGGAACAATCCGATGCACTCCGTAATCCGGCAGCATTCTGTAATCCGCTTCAATCCATAATCTGCAAAGGACTACAACTTGAAAGGACCCAAGTTGGCATGTAACATTATCCGAACTGTCTTGCGATATACTGGCGGTGCCGGTGCCGGTGCCGGTGCCGGTGCCAGCTGCGGGGGGCAGTGCCGGTGCCGGTGCCGGTGGCAGCTGCGGGGGGCAGTGGCGGTGGCGGTGGCGGCGGTGGCGCCGGCAGTGGCGGTAGTTGCGGTGGTGCCGCTGGTGGTGACTGTCCTTGTCATTCTACTTCAGAGATGGACCAGCTATATCCTCAAGTATAAGTTGAACAATTTCATGTACAATATTCCAAGGGGCACATAGTGTAGTGTAGTAATATCACATCCGCTTCGCGCGCGGAAGGCCCTGAGCTCAACGTCGCTGGGGGTCTGGTTTTTGAGGGAGCCGGAGGCCAATTCCTCCAAATAGCGGACCCCTGGCGAGGGTGGGCTTTTTGAGTGGAATTTGAACCCAATCCTCCAAATCACGGATCCCCAGCTCAGGGGGGAGGTCGGGCGTGGCGAATGGGGTGTAGTATTGAATTTGTGGAATTCGTGCAGATACCTGACAATTTGCATTCCAGCCCAGGACATGTAGGTCCGTGTAAAGGGGGGGGGCGGGGCGCACGGAGTGTGGGCGCGGGTGGGATGGGAGTGGGGATGTGGGTGGGGGCGTCTGGGCTTTTGGGCTTCTCCGCCACAAAAGAATTAGTTAGTGTCAAATTCCGATAGATGTCCAAGATTGAGGCCCGGAATCCATACTAATCCTAGCCTTCAAAGCCAGACCCCACATTCCGACAATCCGTCTCATCCGTAAACTGTGCAATCCGTAAACCTTCTAGCCGGCAATCCGCGCAAGGATTGCGGAATAGTGTAGAACAGCCCAGTATAGGGCTTGAGGCTTAGGGTTTTTCGGAGAGTTTGGTTTCAGGGTTTAAGTCTTTGAGGTGTTACGATTTGGGCTTTGGGGGGTCGACAGGGTTTGGGGCTTCCGGGTTGAAAGTTTAGGCGTTGAGGGGGCTCAGGAGGTTATGGTTTAGTTTAGCGTTTAGATTTTGCTACACAAATCGCGGTTGAAGCAGTCAGAGTCTAGGGCCAGCCGAGGGTGGCAAATTCACATGCACAAGGTCTTACTACCCTTGCTACCTATGATGTTGGTATGTTTCTCGCCCTCTCTTTGCGGAATCAGAAGGAGTCTCATGGTTAAGGGGGTGGGTTGTTTTCCCGCAAAACGTGCAAACGGTCTCTGTCTCCATGTTGACGAAACCTTTCCGAGAACTGCTGCTCTTTTTTTTGTGTCTAGGAGGCCCGAATGATGGAAAACCTGAATAGTACTTAAGCAATTCTATGTCCTTGGCCTGTACGTGGGCCTACCCATGTGACCTAGAGTCTAAACTCCTTAATAGCCCCCATCATCCTTCCCTATACAATCCCCCATGTCACCCCCCCCCCCTTAAGGAGTTTTGACTATAGCACATGTCGGCCTAACGAGATGCTATTTGACTGCAACGTTCCCCTTCCTGATAATTGCTACTGTTCCTCGTTCCCATGAGGCAGACTAGTGCATGAACAAATCATGGCTCAACACCCCACAGCATCTGCGAAGCTGCATAGTATTTACTTCGGCCCAGATCTATTAATTCTATGGGAACCCCTAAAGACTAACAATTTACAACGTAGTAGTTTGCATGCCTACATGGGCGCTATGAGAAAAGAGGATCTGGTAAATCCCCGCCTGAAGTTACCATGGACGAAACTTACTGGTGCTTAAGGGACAGTGGGGGAGTGTGTGCTGGGACTATTCTAGAAGCATATATGGGGATTGAATAGGGGATATTGTAGCTATAAACCCTCAACCCTAATCCCCAAGTCCTATGTTATGGGGATGATATAGGGAGTACTATACCTAAACCCTAAATTTGCCAAATCCTAAACCCTATGTAATGGGAATTGAACCAGGAGTACGGGGTCTAGGGTTTAGGGTTTCTGGCTTGGGGTTTACAGTTTAGGGTTTGGGGTTTAGGGTCTAGGGTTCTACCTTAGGAGGACCCCCCACCAGTATAATCCCGATTATCCCCTATAGTCACTATTACTGGGTGGGGGGTCCACCTATGTTCTACCGATGAACATCCCTCGCTCATAGGATCCTCTGCCACCCCACCTTAACACCCCCAAGCTACAGTCCGCCTTAAGTAGTTGGAATATGGGGTATATGTGGATCCTATTATAATACACCCAAAGCCATATTGTATCTACTTTAGGGGGATTATATCTACTTCTTATCTCGGCCTAATGTGGGGCTTGGTATAGCACCCTGCGACTTAACACTTGTGCGCCTTGGCAAGCTCTACTCCCTAAAGCCCAAAATCCAGGACCAAAAAGTTCAGGGGTGTAGGGTTTAGGAGCTACAACCCCTGAAATCTGATCCGTAGTTGGACTCAGGGGGACGTAGTAAGTATGTTAATTATGGGGATACCTGGGTTTTTTACACGGCTTGTGAGGGCTTACAGGTCACCAGTGTACTTACTAGGTCCCCCTGACCTTCCCAGTAAGCCAAATATACCCCCCCATGGAAACCGATTTCCATCTGATGTTCCATGAACTTTCCACTTGACTTTCCACTGCCTATATATAAATATATATGTATATATCGTTCCCTGCATTCCCCAGAGCCTTTGGTGCTGCCTTTCATCCGGACCCCCAAGTACCCCAGACCTCTTTCATTTCATGCAGGACACATTTTCGGGCGGCGGCCGTTTGATGGTTGCCATGGCTCAAACGCATCAGTCTTAGTCTATAGTCCAAGGTTGGAAGTACCGTCCCTAGTGATATTATGGGCCTTTAACCTTTTTGCGAGAGAGTCTTGATTGAGGCCATTCAAAACACAAATAATGTGTATATTTTGGGTAAATAGGCACAGAAGGAGTAAAGGCCCATGCTGGGGGTCCATGGTTTTAGTTTCAATTAGAGGGGTAACGGTCAGGGTTTAGAGCTTCAGAGATAAGGCTTCGGCTTGTGGTTCAAGATCTATGGTTTAGCCGTTGGGATTATGGGCATAGAAATTTCTTCAAGTAGGTCGGTAAGTCGCCTGATTTGGCTTTATACTATGCATGGCGGACCTGTGAACACTCTAGTTAAGCACAGTTGAAGAAGTCTCGGCGGCCTTTACACTTTACACCTAGTGACAGTGACCCCTATGTGTACACATCAGGGGTCCAATCGAGGTCTTTTTCTCAGTGCCCTACAGACAGGGGCCGTGTGAGAATAGAGGCTCCAAGAAGACCACAAATTTGATAACCTACCACGTATTTAGTTTACTTGCTCCAAGGTTGAAGAGGTCAGTCCAAATGTCTCTCATGATCGCCGCACTCAGGTATAGAGATTAGAGCTTCCGGAGCGGGAAGCTGGCGTGGCAAGTTCCTGCATAAACCTGAATGGCTGAAAACCGGAAAGCAAGCCCCACTTGGACACTTTCCTATATACCGTAAAACCCTAAACCCTAAACTCTTATAGGCTTTAGGTCTCCCAAACTTGACCTTGACTAGGCACCCCTATAATCGGATCCGTCAAGCAATGGAAACTGGACAAAACATGAACAGAAAGTGGACAAGAATCCCAAAATGCCACCTAGCCTCGCTAGACTGGGTATTACCAGCCCTGTGCCCAAGCTGGGTGGGGGAGCTCCTGAGACCGCCGAGGGTTGAGAGTTTTGGGTTTAGGCGGCACCGTCAACCATATGTCCAGGTACCGACATGTAGACAAAAAGCGATCTCAAAAGCTCAAAGGTTGGGTTACAAGGCCTTCCCGCGTATCTTGCTCACTCTAGGGATCCACATAACCTAATGTAGGTAAATTTACAAACTTTGGGGCCCGATGTAGGTATTCCGTGCATGCTTGGATCCCTATATAGCCCCTTTATAACTTCATTTTCCATTTTCTTGCCCATTTGATTCTCCTTTGTTGGGGGTACTAACCCTATATAATTAGCCTAGGAAGATTCTGGGGGCTTTCTGGAACCCTAAACCCTAAATGCCTATAGGCAAAAATCAAGGAGCTTCCTTTTATTTTGGCGCTGGGAATGTGTTTCATGGGAGGTCGTAGTAGCAAGCTGACTTCATCAGGCACAAAACGAACCACATTTTTTCCCAGGAGGAGCCTGGAGATCAGAAGATGAAGAATGACACCCAGCTTAGGAACAACAAGTTCCGCTGCGGCGATGGGGTTGAGGGTGAAGGGTCAAGGGTCTTGCCAAAATATTAT
The DNA here is from genome assembly GCA_905231905.1 of Symbiodinium pilosum. Taxonomy (NCBI): domain Eukaryota; class Dinophyceae; order Suessiales; family Symbiodiniaceae; genus Symbiodinium; species Symbiodinium pilosum. The sequence continues at coordinate 231,330 of CAJNIZ010044415.1, forward strand.
AGTAGCTTCCATTTTCTTTTCCATTATCCCAAAATAACCCCTATATAACCCCCAATACACTGTAGTAGTTTCCATTTTATTTTCCATTATGCATGCCCGCAATTCCTTCAGCTGTGGGATCCGAGTTTCCGGCAGAGGCTTAATCCGCCAATCTTACAGCATGTCCCAGACTGGAAACTCAAGAGTCTTAGGCTTCACCAGATTCAACAACATGATGTTGGGAACGCTCTTCTGGAAGGGTTTTAGGTAATCATGGCAGCTTAAACCCTAAGCACACTGCGGACGACTTTTTGGTTGTCTTGCTCATCCCAAGCGCGGCATTTGCTCAACTCTTGCATGCGGAGTCTTCGGGCTTGAGGCCTTGAAAATCGCACAGTTAGGGATAGAGCTACATCATCTACAATGGCTGGAATGTATATACAAATATGTGTCTTGCTGAAAATGCATGATCTTTGTACAATCTTCAAGTCCCTGGGTTTTCCCCAAATATCCTCAACATCCCTAGATTACCCCTTTTTGAGAAACCCCTATGTGGGCATTTCCAAACCAGGTGTCCCGTGTGCAACTAGCGGCACGGCCACATAACGACTGCCACTATGTGCACCACCACCACGCACAGCTCATGATCATGGTGCTGCAGATGCTGCGTCTGTCGGTGCATATGCAGCTGCGGCTACTACCACTACGATTGTTGCTATATCCCCACAAGTACTGGATTTGATTCAAGTAGGGCCACAGCGATAACTGGATGCCAATCGAACTATACTGCTGAGAAACATGCGCTCACAAAAGTCATGAAAACGGCATCAAACACATATTGCTGCAGCCAGCTGATGCTCATGCTTGAGTGCATGTATATGCTAGCGCAGCGAATTTCTTGCATCAAACAGCTTGCTGTTTAAGAAGGTTCTTAGGCTTGGTACAACAAACGATTCTACACTGTTTGAGAACATAGGTTGTTGCTACTCTTTGTCTCTTCGTCTTTGACATGCTTAAGAACCATTTTCTAAGCAAACTTCATTACTGAGACTGATGGATACTGGTAGTATTTGTTTGCTCCTACAGTTACTATTGCTAGTGCCATTCCTAGTGCTGCTATGCCTGCTGTGTTAATGCCATGGCTGTTGCTGCTGCTACTGCTGCTGCCGCGACAACTACTATGATCACTATGACTATTCCTATCACTATCACTATGGTAGTTTCCCAACATAGGGGGAACCCATTTTAGACTTCAAAATACTATTATCCTTATTATGGGACCTCCCAAATAGGTACCCCCTACTCCCCCCCCATTTTGGGAAACCTTCCTATTGGTGGTGCCTTACTATAATATCACAGTTTCCATTTTCTTGTCCATTATCCCTACATAACCCCAATAAATTGCGACTATTTCTTGCGATACGGCCGCCAGCCACCTCCCAGAGCTTGAATTCAGCTCGTTAACTGCAGCTTGACTACCACCCAGCAGGGCTTCCGTTGGGAATATGCTTCAGGATTTATGGTGTTTTGGGTTTGGGATAAGTTCGGAATAAGGGTTTTGTTTTGGGGATACAGGTCTGCGATAAGATTGCTTCGGGTCTAGGGCCAGGGAGCTTAGTTCGTTTAGAGGTTCTCGGGATAAGGGTCTGGGGTTGTATGCTAAGCGCTTTCTTTGGGATCGGTCTAGCGCTACCTTGGAAAGAGAACCCGGTAGTACGTGTAGGGGGTTGCAACATGTGGAGCTTTTGCCACTAAGTCTAAACTGTGTGGCACCAAGCAGTCCCTCAGCACTGTAAGGAACCAAATGGAACCCGCGGTCTATGCTTCGAGGATCATGGGACTTAGTGATTACGTATACTTGGGGGTATGATCCCACTGAATACCCCTGATGGGCAATTTAGAGGGAACTTGATGTTAAGCTACGAGTAGTTGTGTAATTCGTTGTTGAGTCCCTTGGAAGGATAGGACTTTATCTATTTCTGCATTTAGACCCCTATATATGCATAGTTTCCAATTTATGTGCCATGTTCTTCTCCAGTATTGTGGTAGTATTCCTAAGCCCTAGACCTGAAACTCTACTCCCTAAAACCTTACCCCTAAAACAAACATCACCACTTAAGGTCTTTGGGGCTTGGGAGTGCAGTTGCCCATAAGATCAGAGGGGAAGGCTTAGAATTTAGGGTAAGATTCCAAGGTCTAAGGTTTGGGAGATCTGTGCTTACCTCATGTGCTACGTGGTCGCAGGTGAGGTCTAAGCTTCCCATAACATGCATTGAATAGCTCCAAAACACTGCCCTTCTCCTCTTCGTGGGTTGAATTGTAGGTGCAATGAAAACTCGGCAGCCTGATCCTTACACCTCCTGCAAGGTTCCTCAACCACCCAACCTAAAGCCTGAACAACTGACCGAACCCTGTCGGGACAGGGCTGGGATTAGGTTTTGGGTTTACGTTCTGGACTCTGAACCCTAAAGCCTGCAGGCTAAACCCTGAGGGTGAGCTACAGAGGTCACCGAGGAGTCTGGCCACGCTTTCGCAATTCGGCCACCTCCTGCATTTAGAGTTGTATCCAGATGGGGTACTCAATGGTCCAATGGAAGCTAGGGACATGTAGGGAGGGGGGACAAGGTGGAGAGGGGGGGCGCCCCAAGGGATTACATGGACATGTGAGATATTTGGGGGTTTCTCAGAATTAGGGGTACCTTTTTGGGGGACTATAGTATTTTGGGGTCTATATTGGGGTCCCCTTATTTACGGAAACTACCATTTGGATTCTGTTAGAAACCCCCAGGTCACAGCTTAGCAGGAGAAATCACTTGCATGAATGCCAGAAGTGTTGCATGTAATAAGTACTACGTGCTATCTGGTGCCTGTAGGCGGGGTCGGTAGCCTTAACATGTTCTTGGCTCTACATATACCACAAACGTGTTTGTTGTTGTAGGGTTGAGGGTGAGGACTTATCAGCTTCCTCTAGCTGGCATAAGCGTTGTTTCGAGTTTCAGACTCGAATTACAGGGACTTATTGAGTCTATAGGTCTCTTCTCTTCATGCTGAAGGTTCTAGTGACATCTACGCCTTGACTACATGGAAAAAAGAAAATTGACCGGAGGGCACATCGTGGCAAAGTCCCTACCTCCGTTGGAAGGTGATGTACATGTGGGCGTCTGTTTTGTTTAGCGTGAGGATGTCAGGGTTCCAGGAGGGTTGGGGTGTTACAGTTCCAGGCTTTGTACCATGAACAGTTCCAGGTCGGTAGCTACCAGGCGAATACCCGGTGCAACGCTCCTATACGTCTCGTGTGAGGCTAGTAGGGTGCATTTGAGGTCTGCGCAAGCCTCCCATGGAAGCCCATTTGGAAATTTTCTTTATCATGGCGCTAAACCCTCAAACCTAAACCACATAGCGTGGAATAGTTGGGGTTGCACCCTAAACCCTGAGCTTCCTTCATCTTTGTTGAGGCCAACCGCGTCTGGCCTGTTGAAAAAGCTCATCCCAAGGCGGATTAGGGGTTTAGGGTTCAGGACAAGAAGCTCGAAGAACTTCGAATAAAGGTCTGCATGAGTTCCCAGTACAACAGAAGTTGAGCCCGAAATGTGTACAGTGTGAAGCCTAGGGGTCTTCAATGCCGAACATATCTAAACTCTGAAGAACCTAAAACCCCAACCCTGAACCGTGGTACGTTGCGCCGGATCTTTGGTGGGTTGTATCCCGGGGTGGTATATGGAAACATGAGTAATTGCATTGCATAACAGATTTGGGGTTCTGCAGGCGCTGTAGAGGTGCAGTGGGACTCTGCAAGGGGGGTCTGGTGATTTTTTCTTTGCATTTATGAAGCCATGTAAGGACTATTTGGGGTGAACTGGATGTTCAAATATTGAAGAGAACGACCTCAACGCAATACTTATAGAGGGTTCCGTACGGATTTTACAGAGTTTGTTCTGAGAAGCTTCCATTTTGCGTAATGTGATAGGCTAGTTGAGAGGTTCCGCCACCACCACTGCCTCCACCGCCAAGATTTATTGGGCGGGGGGGGGGAGTTCTGGTAATACTGTTAAGGATTTCAATGCTGAGTAACCATGGTATGCGGACATGGGAACAATATTCCAGCTTACTCGACAGTCCTTAACAACAGCCCAGATTTCAGAAGCAAATGAATCCATTTGCTTTGCGCAGGTCCTGGCGATATCGTTCTTTTAGCTCTGCCTCGTGGGCCACCTGGCATGGTCCGGGAAGCAGAGGGCTTTCGGGGTTTAAGTTTGTAGGGCTTCGGGGGTTTAGGGGTTCAAGGGGCTTCAAGGTTTTAGGGTTGTAGGTGTCCCGGGTGTAACGTTCTCTTCTGGTTCAGGATTTAGTGCTTCGGGTCTGGGGCCTGGGCTTCCAAAAGCTGTGTAGCCTTATAGGCTTGGAGGATGTAGGGCTTTCGCGCTCAGGCCCTGTAGGATGGCAGCGCACCTAGTCCCTCAACACAATGTGAGCCATAGTCTAAACTCCTAGTATCCTTTTAATAGGCCCTATGCTAGTACCCTATATATATAATCCCCTATGTCCCCACTTTAAGGAGGTTAGACTAGTGACTAGAGTACATGTAGGGGCATGGTTTTCAGGTTCAGCTTTGGAGCATTTGCGGCGGGGTTGAGGTTGACTGGTAAGGCCATGAAACGCTGCAGTGGCTCCTGAAGGTCCTTGCCCCAAAATGGCGCCCGAGTCATGTCCCCGAGCTGTACCCAGAGGGTCCATGTACACCATAATTAGGTACTTGGGATTTAGGTAATAGGAATTCTAGTACAGGTACTTGATTATTGGGTACATGGACCCTCTGGGATAGATTCACTTTTCCCGTTTACCAATCCGAATTCCCCAAGCTCTATAAATCCTGACCCTGAAGCCTAACTAAACCCCCAACCTACCTAGCTTCCATAAGGTATTTGGGGGTCCTGGTTGGCCTTGAGCGCCAAACCCCTAACTCTAAATTCTTTCAATCTTAAATCCAGGGCCTGATCACCCCTGAACCGTAGACTTACGCACCCTAATTCCCTTAATCCCTAGAACGTACCAGGAAACCCTGAACCCTAAAC
>CAJNIZ010044415.1:244755-258613 GCA_905231905.1 Symbiodinium pilosum
GGGGGGGGGGGGGGGTGCACCAAGGGTGTAGGGTTCAAACCTGTACAGTTCTTGAGGGCTTCTTACAATGGTGAGGGCGCGCCAAGCATTTCGTAAAAAAAAGGATACCCTCATGGTTCCGAAGAGTATAAAAGGACTTCCAGGGTACTAGTGGAGTAGCCAGCATGAGGGCCCGGGGCTTAGGGTTTGGGCTGAAATTCAGCAGATTTCTCAACGACACGGGTCACGGGTCATTTTACTCAGAACTAAGCTGGCTTGGAAGTTTGTAGGGAGACCATCTAGTGGCTCCAACTTCAATAACTTCAAAGGACTTTCCATGTCAGTGGACCTCTACATGCTAGACCCTGAACCTCAAATCTGGAGCTTTAGAAGACTGCCCAACTTGACACAACGCTTACCATGCCTGTTATGCTGTGCTTCCCAACTTCTGGATACTTGTGGTGGGTGCAGGATGCCTTCTATCAAACCTAGTATGTATACTTTTATGTTGAGTCTTCTGAAGGGATAAGATGAGTGTTCAGATTTGGGCAAATCCGACCACGCAACATCCCTGGACCTTCAACTCGGAACTGGATCCTAGAAACGTGATAGTAACTAAGAGCAACCCGGTCGAGGACACCTTAAACGCTGGCACGGATTTCTAGATGGGAGTTGACCAGAGCTCAAAATTTTGAATTCTGAAGCCTCAATCCTAAACCCAAACGCAGAAAACACTTCTACCGCAAAGCGAACCTCTCCGCCGGTGCGTATGGCTGCACATCAAGACGGTACATGCGCGTGTCGGCATTGTAGCCCTGCACCTATCCCAAAGGGTCCATGTAGCTATATAATCTATACTTAGAACGCAACGGAGGTTACCAAATAACTGCCCACGCTGCTATATAATCTATACTTAGGGCCCAAAAGCCCATCTAATTAATTGTGGACCCAAGTAGATGTCACATAGCTAAATGAACTCTTTGGGCATAGAGGACAGGCTGCAGGCCTCCACCTTTTGGGTGACATGGGGGTTAGTCGTGAATAAGGGAAAATTGTATATGGAGACTATGTAGGGATTCTATTCCATTATTCCCTACTAGCCACCAGTAAGTTTAGGGTTCACGCAGTTTTGGAATCCTCCCGTGGCAACAAGATTGGCGTGTAGAGGGTGGACGCGATGGATGCACAAATCGGTGATTAGGTTGAAGGGATACGGAAGAAGTCTCTACCTTGCAGGACGTGAGTTGCTCAGATGACCCAGAGGCTTTGGTTGGATGCAGGTGTAGGGTTCAGAGTTCAGGGCTTTGAGCTGTGGATGTACAGCTTCGGGCTTAATATCACGAAGCCGTACGTGCTTCATCAGCCGCGGACAAAAGCGGGGATTCAGAGGCTTGGGGGCTCTCAGGTCGGGTTACTACTAAAACGCTAGACGTTCGGCTTCACATGTTAGACTACATGGTATTACGCATCATGTTTCTGCTGTTGTCCCTGCGGATAAAGGTCAACCCTTCTCATCCGGATTTTATGCTTTTATGTTTCAAGAGTACTAGCAGCTGGCCTGCGACATGTGCACATACGTACATTCTTGTTTGCAAGCGCAGACTTCGGGAACGCTGCCTTGGAGGGGGTTGGCGTCCTGAGAGCTTTTGCAAGTTAAGGGCAAGGCGTTTCGTATGCTGCGCATACTGATCTTACTGCCGTATCTGCCAAGCCACTCAACTAAAATCACGCCTTTTCGCGCGTGCCTGCTGCGAGCACAAGTAGTGCCCTCGCCCACAAAATTCACAACATCACACATGCTCATTCAGCGTGGCATGAATTGGGCTGTGGCGCCAAGCACGCCACAAACCCTGTAGTGCCACAGCTGCTTGAGGCCTGGGATGAGCAAAAACAAATCCCCTGTGGCAGCCTCGGGAGCAGGTTGCTACTGAAATGGATGCACAAAGTGTGCAGGTTACACACCCTGCGGCTCCATGTCGATAAGTAATTCCTACATTGGGCCCCAATGTCTATAAATAGTACCTACGTTGGGTTATTTGGAGTCCTAAAGGATACAGTGCTTCTGTCACGGGTCGTCTGAAGCGCTGCAACATCATGAACAGTGAAACTAAACCGAGGATCCCATCAGGATGCGAGATTGGTCGGTCCATATTCAAGGCCAAGCTCATGCTGTGTGCTTGGGGTATGTTGGGATTATTAGTGTATATCTCATGTATGTTGGGGTACATATATATATATATTTGTATATATACTAAGCTATATTGGGGAGTGTATTGGGTATAAATATATATTAGGCTGTACAACTGCAGACCTGACGCCACGGCAGAGTTGCCTTGGCAATTTCGTCGTACGACTTCAGGCCATCCAGTGGTGTCAGTGGGCCCTTCTTGGTCCAAGGCATGGCTGCGCACATGTTCTTAGTTACCTTTGCTGTGTTCTAGTAACAGGAAAATCAGGAAAATATGAATCAAACGTGCCTTCAAGTTAATGGAGAAACCAAAAGATGACTAGTGATTTGCAGGGCTGCAGTCTGCGCAGCTGCCATGCTGGCCGAGAAAGCACTGATGGCTGCAGCTGTGAGCTTCATCTTTGCGGTGTCGCAGGTAGCCATGCAGATGAATCCAGTGGTGAGGGCCTGTTGCTGAGGCTCTTCCGCAGGATCATCCCACTCAAGGTCGCAGATGGCCCGGTGCCAATTGAAGAGGGTTTTGGCCAATGCATCTGGCTTGTAAAGCTCGAGCGAGTTGGTCTCCGTCCGGTTGCCGTAGAAGCAAGCATTTGGCAACTCCTTCTTGGCTGTCCCCACAAACTTTGATGGCTGCGATGTGGAGGGCAATTGCGTAAGCGCCTTCAGGACGGCATCGACTCGTTCGGGGTTGTGGTGCCAGTAATCATAGCCATCCAGTGGAAAAGGACCAGATCCTGGTGATACCACGGCACGGCAAGTACCGTCTGCGATTGTTGCACGCCCAATGGGGTCCTGCAGCGTTGCGGGCACACCCACATCCTTGAAGTGCTCCAGCCGCTCGAAAATGGCACTGTCCAAGAAGACAGGAGCATTGGGTGCGCTGGGAGCATCAATTACCATCGCCTGGCCACGCAGCGACGGAGCAGAGACCACCACCACAGGGAGCTGCGCGTCGCTGCGTGATGTATCTTGGTCAGCTGGGGAAAGCAGAGCAGCGGCTGGCGGCACCCATGCAGCCAGGAGAGCTGTGGCCAGAACAGGAACCATGGCTCTCTCCTCTACTATGGCACACAAGAAACTACACCTGCAAATCTTGGTTTTGGACATGAGCCAACGCACATGCTTCTTGTGTCTACCTGGCTTTCAGAGGATAGATGTGGTGAAGCCCTACACCCTAAACCCAAATCCCTTACCCTAAACCCTAATCCCCCAAGCCCCCAGCCCTAAACCCGGATGTGGTGAAGCAGGAATCGTCCAACGATCATCGCTCACCAGCTTGACGAAACCTTTAGAGAGCCTTAGAGTTTCTCTGCTTGAAGATTCGCTCATTACTGAAATACAAGGGAACTGGGTTTAGGGTTTAGGGCTTGGGCGTAGGAATGCCGAGGTTTTTGCTCCCACCGCCAAAGTTCGTAACTTTGGGTTGTACTTTATATATGAGTGTGGCAAACTCAAATGCTGGTGAGCGTGGATACAAGCCCACCGACAACAAGAACAGTAATGTAAACCCCAGATTAAAAAAGCCCTCCTTTTAAGAGCCTTAATATTAGGATCCCTACTATAATCCCCATTAAGGGGAGGGGGGGTCTATTAATGAGCTCTATACTAGTACCCTAGCACGTGTCTTAAATTCCTTGTAGGCGCTTGCATCCATCTGCCAAGCTGTGCGAAGTCTTGGAGCTGGAAGCAGGCTCCACCATAACAAATCATGCTCACAAGTAACGAAGTTTAGGGTTTAGGGTTTAGGGGTTTAGTGGGTTTAGGGGGTTAAGGGTTTAGGGAAGTAACGAGGGTGGGAGGAACGGCACGAATCATGTTAAATATCATTAGATGCGGGACTTCAGTGCCTTCTAAGGATCTAAAGGAAGGTAATGCTCCACACAAGGGCTCTCATGTAGTTCCTTCTTGGGTAAGAGTTTAGGGTTTAGGGTCTGTTATGTTTTTTGGGTAAGGGAATATACTACCCAAAAGGGACTTAGGAGGGTCTGGGTAGATAGGGGGCATAAAGTCAAAGGTGAATAGGGATCGCATCGTACTCTTGCACGCGTGCGATATGGAGGCCATACAGGAATTACATGAGCTATACTCCAAACTCCTAGTATCCCCTTTTATAACCCCTATAATACTCCCCTAGATAATCCCCTGTACAACCCTTTTACGGAGTTTAGATTAAAGGTCACATAGAATAGAACTTGCTTACCGGGCATGACGACCTCCCTAAGGCGAACATTTGGAAGTAAATTCTGGCATAGCATGCATAGCCCTGCCCAAGGCTTACGGTAGCCCCAAAGCATGTACTGATAAACCCTAGGAAGCTCATCCAACACTACCTGCATGCAGCTTCCCAAGCAGTAAAACACGCCAAGATTTGCATGCGGGACGCCAAGATTTGCGTGCGAGAAAGTTAAGGCAAAGTCACCCAAGCGTGTTCAAGTACCAGGTATGCTCATTTTCATGTCCGCCACGAGAGGGCGCCACCCCTACATGTAAGATGTACTGCGCACACGTCTTCTGCATTCTCCGTTGTAAGAAGGTTCAAGAGTGTAAAGCGTACCTATTCAACCCCTCAGGTCCGATATTAGTTACATGCGAGGGCGAGATCTCAAACAAAACGGTTCTTAGGTTTTAGGTCGGTAGAGTCCAAAACCTTAGGTCCCCATGAAATCCAGAAGTCGGACAAGTGCGCAGGCGCAGCACCTCATATGAGCTAAAGTCTAAACTCCTAGTATCCCCCTTGATAACCCCTATAATAGTCCCCTATATAAATCCCTATATACCCCCCTCAAGGAGTTTAGACTGTAGCCCATATGAGACTTCCGCACCTCCACCCCAACTCCAAGGAAGGCCTCACGTGACAACCCTCAGAAGCCAGATGATGGGCCCAGCTATCCCCATAAGTAGTACACCCTAAGCCCGAAATCTTTATAAACCCACTTCCCATTTCATTTTCCATGATCTTTTCCACTTAAATTCTCCATTCTTTTGGGGTAATTAATATCCCTATATACCTCCCACCAATATATACCCTACTATAATATAGTAGTTTCCATTCTCTTCTCCATTATCCTTATAGAACCCCATTGGGTTCCTCACCATCTCAAGACCCATTATATCCCCAAACCCTAGACCCTATTATACTAGTTCCCATTTCATGTTCCATTTTCTTTTCCATGTGATTCTCCAGTCTTATTGGGGTAACATCCCTATGTACTCCTTAAAGGGACTTAGGGTTTCCATTTCATTTTCCAGTTTCTTTTCCATTTGATTCTCCGTTCTCGTCCCTATAAAATCAGGTGTACTGTAGTCTAAACTCCTAACATCCACCTTAGTAACTCCTGTAGTAGTCCCCTATATAATCCATTATAGAACCCCCTTTAAGGAATTTAGACTAAAACCCTAAACCCTGAACCCATGGCTCAGGTGACAGGCCTTGGCCAGAATCCATTGCCCACTGGAACGGCTTCTATACTCCACGAACTCGTCGGGCTCGAAGGGGTCCAGGACCTCCCGGCTTTACTTCGTAGACCGACCCAGGGTTCTATAGGGGTTATATGGGTGGTTATATAGGGATTATATGGGGGTTATATGGGGATTATAGACCTACACCCCGCACCGGAAAACCTTTGATCTCTTTTTGTGGGTCCCTGGGCCCTAAACCCTGACACCCAAACTCCAACTCGTTGTGGCCTTCTCAGCATTAGGATCTTGAGGAAACACCAAAGTTTTTGCATCTTGCAGCATGTTTTGAAAACAGCGAAGACGCCGCACCGAAACTGTAGAGATTTAGGGAAATGCTGGGAATTCAGAAGAACTCCAAAATTATGCGGTTCAGCAGCAGCCTACTAACACCCTTGCAAGAGCCAGCAATTCTTGCATGGAGGGCTCCCTGTTTGCTTCGGGAAGAAGCTGTAAGCACTCATCCCCACATTGTTTAAAGGAATCAAAACTGTCTTTCGGAAGTATTTCCAACTCACTAAGAACACAATTAACAAAACCAGCCCAAGATCCTTCTGTAGAGGCCTTGTTGATAAGAACATGGTTTAGGGCTTTGGAGCCTGAATGACTACCAATTGGGGCAGTGGTTGATGATGCCGTATTTATACACGAGGTTATGACGGTATGCGGTATCTCGCCCAAATAGGGAACCCAACATTTACCCAACAATACGATTATCCTCATTTAGTTATTAATGACAAAAGCTTTTGTATATAGCCCTTCAGATTTGCCCTGGGGTTTAAGATTTTTGGGTTTAGGGTGCAACAAAACAATGCTGTGATTCTTTGCTTCTATGTTGTTCTTAGGGCTTCCAAGGTTCTTGAGTTTTTCGTGGTATTGACGTGGAATATGCAAAATAAAGGAATGTCTCAAAATGACCCCTACAGATTTTGCTTGAACAGCAACCATAATTTTCAGGAACGCCTGAACGCTACCCCCTTAAAAGCTACTTTGTCGAAGACACAAAAGCATTCCGCCTCCTGCTGATCCCCCTGGGCTGCCTCATCCTGCGCCATGGGCTCACCCCAATTCTGCATGGCTGGAAATTTGAGGTGCTCGGGCTTTAGGCTCCAGGGATTGACGTTTAAACGCCTGGCATGGAGAAAGTCAAATCGCGAGCGCTTTGGGCTTGCGCGCCAAGCAGCTAAAGCGAGCCCAGCGACAAATTACTAGCACTTCTGGGTAGCTCATGGGTCGCAACGAAAAAAGCTTCATCATATGTGTAGTACAACTATACCGCTACTCCACCACTAGTACCGCGACGATGGCGCTGCTACTAGGACGATGATCCGGGAGATTTCCAAGGATCAGTGGTTTAAAGCCTAAATGCCTTCTTAGGGCACCCGAACAATGCGTTTTGCATCCTTCTTTCATGGACAGAAGAGGATGGGCGCAAAAACCTCCACGTGACCCCTGTCTGGCCTCCAATATCCAGCCGTCAGACCTACACGCTAAACCTGTCAAACACCAGCTAGGCCCAATATACAACCTAGATGGTCCAAGCCCCCAATATAGGCCCAATGTGCGATTCAGATTTTTGTATTTGCGGCCTGAAGCCCTTTCATTTGGGTATGTGGACCCTTAGGGCACAGTCACTTGGCGCCCACACCCGCGGCGTGCTGCATGGGGAGTCAGGACCTCAGAAGCTCATATCCATTATGTACATATATATATATATACATCTGTTTATATGGGTTTAGGGGTTTAGGGTTTTGGGGTTTAGGGTTTACGTAGGGTTTACATATATATATATACATGCCTATATAGCGCCTCTAAAACTCCTGTAGCCCTCATATAAACCTCATGAAAGCCCTGGAGTTCAAAGCTTTGGGACTTTTGGGTTTGCGACATGCTGTCCAGGGTTTTGTGCAGGTTTCGGTTTGTGTCAAGCATCATTTTTTAAGACGCAAAGTAGTACGTATCATACCTGTCAGGGTTTGAGGTCTAGGGTTTAGGATTTAGGGTTCAGAGTTCAGGGATTTAGGGTTTAGTGTATGAACCCCACCAAAAACCCAGCTTCCTTTTTATGTCCGTGATCTTTTCCGAGCCATACTCTAAACTTCTAGCATCCGCCTTACTATCCCCTGTAGTAGTCTCCTATATACCCCTTACATAACCCTCATTAAGGAGTTTGGTTCACGGCTCATATATACCCAGAAAGCCCGCCTAGCCTCTTCTTATGTTGCCTCCACAAAACAACGCAAACTCTCAACCTTCCTTCGAAAAGGGGGGGGGGGCGTAGCATTCCCTGAACATCTAAGAGTACAGATAACTATTTGAATAATACCGAATAATCCCCATTTGGGCCTTGAAGTTTATGAGTACTATCTCGATGCCTAGGACTTGACGGTTCACAATTCTAAGCCCTAAACCCTAAACCCTAAATCCTAAACCCTAACCCCGAAATCCTAGACCCTAAATCCTAAGTCCGAAACCCTAATCCTAAACCCTAAACCCTAAACCCTAAATCCTAAACCCCAAACCCTAAACCCTAAATCCTACACCCTAAACGGCCCTGGTCGCTCGGATGCGGGCGGGGGAGCTGACCATCCTCGCCTAGCACAGGGGATCAGGTCTAGGGTCTAGGGTTTAGGGTTTAGGGTTTAGGTCTTGGGGCTTTAGGGGGCGTGAGGCCTTTTGCAGGTTTTGGGGGATTTAGAATCCTCTAAAGGGGATTTAAAATCCTTCAAATGGGTTTTAAAAACCTTTAAACGGGTTTTAAAATCCTTTGAAGGGGGATTTGAAATCTTTTAATTGTTTTTCGGTGGATTTAAGGTGTTTGCAAAGGTTTTTAGAGGCTGCTGGTGGTTTGAAGGGTTGGGGTTTTAGGGCCCAGGGCTGACAGGGCATGAAAAGGCGCGTGGGGATTGAACCGGGTTATCGTAGGGGTTGTGAAAAGTAGAATTTCCGGACATGTTCGTATCATGATAACCTTGAAATCGCAAATCCGCGGAAAGAGAAATGGTCCATGTACTTATAGCGTGTATGAGCCATGAAGTAGTTCTGTGGGCACCCACCTCGACTCCCTACGTATAAGGAGGCGCTTTGAAGAGAAGCGTAGTCTGTTGAAGGGTCCAAGAACCACATTGGATGTAACTTGGGCCCAAGTGGGTTCCTGTCTGGTACCTTGGGCGCAATGTCCTCACTATTTGAGGATATCGTAATTCTACATAAGCACTATAAACCTTAAAACCTCTTTAAAATGTAGATGCCTCAATAGCTACCAGATCATGTCCTTCTAGCCCTCACATGACTGTGGCATGTTTAACCCAAATCCTATCAGGATTAAATGGACCCCTACAGCACAACCATCATTACACACACCGGAAAACGACACTTCCGGTGGATACACCTCTAGGGCTGCGGGTAGGACTTTTAAGGTTGTTTCCCAAGCGATCCAAGTACACAAATAGTATCTATCTACATTGGGCCCTAAAGTCTGGAAAACTACCTACCTTGGGCTATTTGGATCCCTAGGGTTTATTTTGGGTTCAGCGTTTTGGGAACAAGCGTTTCTAGTCCCCCTTCAGTAGATAGAATATGGGGCATATTGAGATCTTATTACAACATACCCGAAGCAATATTCTATCTACTTAAGGGGGACTATAGGAGTTTAAGTTTAGGTCAAGGGTTGCAGGCTCGGCAACTTACAACCTTCAACGAACATGCGCTTTCATGCTTGCCAGGGAGAAGCCCTTCGTTTACGTACCCAAACGGCAGCGGCTCATACATATACTATACAACCTTGAACGTATTTGCGAACTAAGGATCCTTGACAACGATGATCCATGATGTTGTGACTGCGAAGCCAAGCATGTAAGGCTTGGCAATCCTAGACCTTAAGCCCTAAGCCCAATACGCTACAACGCCTAAACCCTACAATCCTAAACCTGAAGCTCTAAGCCCCATGCCCTATTAAGCCTAAACCCGCCACCCTACAGTTCTGAACATTAAGCCCTCAACCTCATCCTTGAACCCTCATGCTCCCGTGGGCCTTCAAAGTCTGGTGGCTGGAAGCGCGGCCTCAGATACTGACTTGGAGAGTCAGGGAGCTTGGGTATGTATAGGGGTCAGTATACGAAAAATAGAACATAATGGAGAATCACGTGGGAAAGACAGTGGACAGCGGCATGAAAACTAGGTTTATAAAGGGAGTATATGAGGTTGTTTAAGCAGAAATGGCGTACTTGAGAGTCTTGGGGACTTAGTATAATAAGCTGCCCTGGCCCTCCAAGTAGGGTTGACTTCAAACTAGCCCTGGTAACAATGAATTGTGGCCGCTGACAAAGTCCACAATCCAGAGTTGACAAGCGTGGTTCTTCAAAAAAATGAGCTGCGCTTTTCATTTAGATTCCCGGCACCCCGCAAAACTTACTTAGCGACAGTGTTCCTGGGTGATGGTTTCAGAATGTAGGGGAGACCCAAATGCACAGAAAAAGGGGTCCACCATTCGCTGTTTCAGTCCCCCCAAAAGAAGGTTCTATAAAGATCAGTTTAAGGGACCTTTATGCCGCATTTCTGGCGACTTCGGTGCCAAGCTCCAGGGCTTCACGGCCTCTGTGAATAATATAGCGTGCTAAAAGCTCGGGCTTAAGCTGGGGAACCAACATTGAAAACATGTTTTGCGAAGACTCCCCATTATAGTCTTTTTGCTCTGAGTTTTGAGCTGAAGGCATAATGTTTCAGGCACACCTGGATGCTCAGAGGACTGAGTAAGTCGACGTAGTATCCATCTGCGAGCCCCTGCACAAGCCCTGTAGCCCTCAATACCAACCTAGGTGAGCGTTTTCCCTAAACCCTAGCCCTATTGACTTATTGATTGAAAGAATTGGGAGGGTCCGGCTGCAAGGTGCATTGGTAGATGCGGTGTGGGTATGGCACCGGAAGCACAAACCTACGCATAGAACCCCAAACCTTCAAACCCTATGCCCTAAGCCCCTGAGCCCCACACCCCGAAACCCAGACTCTGACCCCTCAACTCCGCCAAATGAATGGAAGGAATCTTGGTGCCACTTCTGCCTAGCAAACCTAAACCCTCTTTACGACTCACCTCCCCCTTCCAAGGCCCCCCCGTCCGTCCAATAACAAAACCCACCAAAAAAGTGCAGCAGCAATGTCGCCTCAAAACCGGGTGAAGACCAATGATATGCACCGCTATACTACAGTCCGCATCCGGGGCTTCCAAAACGACACCCTCCCCTCCACCCCCCACTTTCCCAGCCCCTTGTTATAGGGTTTGGAGGCTAGGCATCGATAAGCTGTTGTACCCTTCCAACGGCCGTGTACCTAGTATTACGATTTAACTATATATACCTTCCTTGGGTTTAGAGGTTTTTTTGGGCTTAGAGAAGAAGACTACTATAGCTGAATCTCCCGACCACTCAAACCAAGATGTTGGAACCTTAAACTTAAACTTGTTGCTTTCAGGTGCATAGCTCGAGTCCTTATCTGTATGTCGAGTAGGAAACTAGGTGCTGCATCATGTTCCTTCCCCCGACAAAGTCCAGAAGTTGGAACACAAACAAAACCAGGTACCTACTGCAAACATAATATTCGTGGCTAGGGAAAGGTAACCCGGGTAATTATGCTTCTCGGGCCGTATGATACATGAGGGCCTTTGTTGGAAACATACCCCTCTGCAAGTTGTTCAACATCATTTCCCTCCATGCGGCCCTTCAAAAAAACAAATTCCGTTCATGCTCCAAATATATCCATACGGGTCCCTGCGGGTACATCCCATCTTGAGAAACTCCCATACCAGAGCATGGCACCCCGGCAATGTTTCATCTCGCAGCAGGTGCGAATGTTCTCAGAGTCATACAGAATCATGTCGCAGCAGGTGCGAATGCGTCCGTACATTTCTGTGGAACGAGACATACCTATGACATACCTCCCTCCCATGCCGAGGTTTCTTGAAGGATCCACAGACTAGAACACGTTTAATGATCCTACTTCATGAGACTATATGAACAGCACATTTCTTAAGGTGGTGAATGTGGAATGGAGGCATCCATTCTTCTTGCATTCTTGGCTTTGGTATCTAGCCCTTTTCGGAGTCCATGTCCGCCATTCCCTCATTCCTTACAGAAAAGCCACCAATCAAATTCGGGGTCCTGCCTTGCGGATCCTCTCAAGCGTGTGGCTTCAAGCCCATGAGTTACGGATGGATGCACAGCATCACCGCTCTCCCACATGCAGGCTTAGGATTTAGCATCAGGGGCTTCAGGCTTAGTGAAACTCGAGTCTGTTGCGCTGTGGGTACTACTTCTGGCTATGAAAGCCCAGAGCGGGCATTATTCAGCGTAGAGCCCTCACAATTAGGGTTAGTCAATAACGAATAAAGTATTCTGTTGCTACCTGGCTGTGGTCTCCCTGACAGGTGCAGCCATGCTGTGACCATCATAACTGGATCATCCCTGGGAAAAAACACCGAGAGACTTAGAGTTGCCTCACCCAGGTGTAGGATTTTAAGTAGAGTATAGGGGCTGGGGTTGATAGTTTAGGGTCTATGGTTTACTCCTATCATATAAGATATGAGAATAGAATAGATCTAAAAATTCGTAAACATGAACCTCTTTGGTCTTTGGGCCAGGAGTATCTACCACGCACTTGCATCGACCCTGGGGTTCCCCTTTGGGTTCCTGGTGCTCGAGTCCTTAGCAAAGCAGGGTGTCTTTCAATGATGATCCACGGAGTAGCCCTGTCCATCTCTGCGGGGGCTGCTCAAAATGATGGCTCCCCTGTCTGACTGGGGCTTTAGTGGGAAATAAAAGAATATAGTATATATATATATATGTATATAGGGATTCTGTAGGGATTATATTCCGATATTCCCCAGTTACGAACCACCAGTAAACTGTTTTTGGCACCCCTTACAAGCAGGATTCACCTTACAACTTACAAGCAGGTTTCAAACATTTTTGGGGTGTAGCAGGGGGCCCGGTTTTTAAGCACCCCCCCCGTCACAAAGGCAGAAATTGCTTCAGAGAGCTCTGCTGAGCAGTCGTGGACTGCACGCGGCTGTGCAAATCCTTGACACTCCTTGGTCTGGCCGCTGGCTGCTACACTAGAGCAAAAGAAGGAATTGGGGAATTCGGTATGAGGGGTGTGCATATAGGCGGGGGCGACGGTAGTGGTGGTACTGCTGCTGCTGCTGCTGCTGCTGCTGCTGGCGGCTGAGGGTGCAGTGGTTGTGCATTCACATATATTCGCGCTCAGAATGTCGAAGGGTAAGTTGCAAATCTCCGTGCTCCTGTAGACTCTCCGCCCAATCTTTTTGTAATTCAGGCAAAAGTTCTGATCACATCGGTTCGGGCAATGTCGCAAGCATTGTCCTTCGGCTGGGGGTAATGGTAAGTTCCGTGAATAGGGGGCCCTACTGCAAGTAACCACCCGGAAAGGGATGATCAGTGGAAACCCCCTAAAGGGGTCACACTTGTAGGCAACGGCAACTTCACCGAAGGTTTCCTATCCAGGCTCAGGCATCTTTGTTGTTTGTAGAAACCCAAGCTTCAGAACACGTGAGGGGTTCCCAAAATTAGAGGCATCTCTAAAAGGGTCAGAGGGGTCATATAAGAGTTTTATGTAGGGACATACACGGTTTAGGGTTTATAGGGTGTCAAAATTAGGGGCACCATTTTGGGGGTCCCAATAATAAGAATTGCCAACAAAATATGGGTGGTCTGTATTGGGGTTCCACTATTTGGGAAGAGCACCATGCCTCCTGATAAAGCAGGTTAGTCTCATAAACACAAGACTATCAGACGCTAAGCCAGAAAACTTCCATACTGTCAAGGACCCGTTACTTGTATACCTTGAATAATGGCAGCACGACTTCCAGGCACGATTTGGAAAATGTATAAGCAACTGCTGGCTAGTTGGAGGCTCCACTGAAACTTGAGCCTTCAAACTTGAACCATCAACACCACAGATTCCGTGGCTACCCTGAAGCACCGCATCATAAAACGTATAATTGACGGTGCCTCTTAGCCAAGAAGAAACGCCGACAGGGGCCCTTCCAGCAGGAGCCTTCATGGAGTTCCATCTTACCCAAAGAGTTCATGTAGCTTCATAATAAATACTTACAGTGGGGCCACAAGGGTTCCCATCTAACTACCTTAAAGGACCCAGGTATACACTACATATCTACCCTCCACCCTGAAGCCTAATCCTATACTATGTAACTACATGGACCCT
>CAJNIZ010044415.1:259245-285351 GCA_905231905.1 Symbiodinium pilosum
CCCTAAACCCCTAAACCCTAGCCAGGGGTCTCCATGGCAGACACAGGGTCAGCGCCATTTACCACTGCAATCGCCTGAAGCATGCCGCTGATTGGGTTTGGGGTTGCAGTCTTTTAGGCTTTCAGGACTTAAGCCCTATTTAGGGTTTAGGGTTTAGGGTATAAAACCTGAACCTCTCCACCCTGAACCCTTGGACTTTAACGCGTAGTGTTTAGGGTGGAGGAAGTCTCGCTCTTGGGCCTCGGAACTCTTTTAACTCCTGAGCTGCAGTGTTCCTCGGGTCGTGGAGGAATTCTTTCATCAAAGATACCTTATTGTGCCCCAGGTTTCGGGTTTGCGGGTTAGGGCGTAGAATGTCGGGCTGAGGGGATTGTGGGTCTAGGGTTTGGAATCCACTAGCTGTACCTACAGAAACCTCCAGAAAGCAGTACAGTCATTGAACGTCTTAGCCCGCCTGACCGCCACAGGAACCATACACTTCTTTCCCGCAACTGTCTACACCACTGGTCAAGGAGCCGTAAAAGCGTGGAGACTTTTATAAAGAAGGGACTCAAGGATGACAAGCCTGGATCACTGCAACTGAGGCTCACACGCAAGGGACAGAACAGCAGAGGCTCTCATCCCAACCAATGAGAAGCACAATCCGGTCATCCTGAACTCTGAACCCTGAGCCATTGAAGTAGCTAACCGCTCCAAAGACTGGAGAAAACAAACACGCAGCGCTGCGCAAGAAGTTCCTTAGCAGTCAGGATTCGAAGTTCGGGTCGAGGGCACCACAGTATAAGAAGCACGCGAACATCTGGGCAATGCTTACATACTCCGAAATATTGCCCAAGACTCTCTAAGATGTACCTCCCCGCCGGCCCCCTTCCCTTTGAACCACCTTCCCTTAAGGACGTTGATGGCCAAGACCTAAAACATGAATCTCTTAATCCCTAATTTCTGATTTCCAAATCCCTAAACCTCTACATCCCCAAATCCCTGGCGCATAAAAACTAAGCCTAAACCATGTGCTGCCTGTGCCATGTTCCAGCAGAGGTGACCGCCATGATGGGTCAAATGCCTTCGCTTAAAATTTGTTTCGGGTTAAAACGGTTTGGGGTTTGAAGCGCTTAGGGTGTAGGGTTTAGAGGTTTTTCAGGGGCCCTTTCAGGAACACTTATTCTTGATTTTTTGGGGGAAATCCTCTGTGAGCTCTATTCTAAAGAGGAGCAAGGAGAAAGGATACATGGGATCCTGGGATGAGGGTTCGGTGATTATAAACCCAACATACGAAGCATGCACGCGCACCCCACTTGGAGTTACCTGCGTAATTATAAACAGGCGGCATATATGAACCAAAATCCGGTCATAATTTACAGTTTTCCTACTCCAAACCTCGCCTATACCCTAAACCCTGACCTCAGCTAAACTCTAAACCCTAAACCCTACCCTCAACTATACCCTGAACCCTAAACCCTAACCTCAAGTATACCCTAAACCCTTAGCCCTAACCACAAGTTTACCCTAAACCCTAAACCCCAAGCTCAACTATTTCCTAAACCCTACCCTCAACTATACCCTAAACCCTAACCTCAAGTATACCCTAAACCTTTAGCCCTAACCACAAGTATACCCTAAACCCTAAACCCTAAGCTCAACTATTTCCTAAACCCTAACCTCAACTGCTGCCCCGGGTGCTTGTCCACCCCAGCGGCAAACAAGGCTCGCGTGAAGGGAGCTTTAAGGTTTGCCAGGAGCCTCAGTTCAGCTTTGGGTTTAGGATTTGGGGTTTAGG
Organism: Symbiodinium pilosum; assembly: GCA_905231905.1. Taxonomy (NCBI): domain Eukaryota; class Dinophyceae; order Suessiales; family Symbiodiniaceae; genus Symbiodinium; species Symbiodinium pilosum. The sequence continues at coordinate 261,023 of CAJNIZ010044415.1, forward strand.
GTTTAGGATTCAGGGTTTAGGCTTCAGGGTTTAGGGTGTAGGGTTTAAGTTTTAGGGCTTAGGAGATTTAAGGTTTAACATGTAGTGGTTTAGGGTTTATGGTATCAGGACATTACTTGTTGAGGGGTGATATGGGGAGTGAGGGGTAATATAAAGGTTATTGAGAGGTTATACGGTTGTTGAGGGGCATATGATGGGCTATGTGGGGCTTCTAGAGGCGTTGCAAATGGGTCATGTAGGGATTATACAGAGTCCCTACACTGAATACAAAGCATCTTGCATGACCCTGAGCACATTAAACTTCAGGAATCCTGATGTACTCGCATACGAATTTAACGCAGCATGTTTGAGTAAGCTTAAGTAGGCAGAAATTTGGTTATTGAAAGATATGTGAGGTTATATTGGGATATAGAGGCTTATATTACTTAAACAAGGTCATGTAAGGATGTATGAGGATATCTAGGCATATACACATACACGTATAAGCCTAAGTGCAGGGTTGCCTGTGAGCCCAAGACACCTCACTGTAGGAATACGCCCTAAAAGAGGCCAGGATTCCAAACACCAGTGAAAGTATTTCCCTGAATTAACAGGTGCTGGGATCCGTGGGTGCTAATTTCTACTATTACTGTTGCCTGCATTACCAAACCCTAAACACCAATTTCTCCAGTCTTACAAGCTTATATCCTTACTTGAAGACCTACCTGTTGTTGTTACCGTGACCATCATGGCTACCGGTAACTTATTCCACATTCCACGCCATCGCGCCCGGCATTACGTCCTTGTACGAGTATGGCGATGATAGGTTGCACATGACAATCAATCAGCACACCACTGTCCCTGATAAGCCGCATAGCTTAACCAATATTTCACGCATGTATATGTACAAAATATTCATATCATTGTACTCCTCAAACAACCCTGTACATCCATATACGTGTAGGGTAACGCCCTATAATGACAAACTTTGATCTTCGATGTAGCCATGGCGCCTTGACATAACCGGGGTCTAGGGAAATAGGCTCGCTCTGTTCTGAGTTATCAGTACCTATATTGAGCCCCCATGTCAATGAATCCTACCTACTACTTTGGGCCAATTGGAGCCCAACCGTTAGAGCATGGCATATGTGGAATCCCTGATGCTTGATCTTTCGGTTCTACCTGCGACACACAGCAGCTTTTTAAGCCTCGGCAATTGCAGGTTAGCTTGTGGGTGCTCTTCGCAATATGAAACCACCTACGTGTTTATGAAACCGTAAAGGCGCTCATTGGGCACGTGCGTGTTTCAAGAGCAATCAAGGTACTACGAAGGCTGTGAGGCTGCGAGCTGTAAACGATGACATTTGTTTTCCCTCAACCCTAAATGCTTGTAATCACGGCCTCGAATTAAAAACAAACACGTGCCCCTAAAACAAATGTTCCAAAGCCCCGGAAGATTGACCATCAGGGCATGGTAGCCTAGAAAAGATTACCCCGCTTACCTACTTAAGAGCATGAATATTCCAGGATCTCGCCCTCGTAATTCATTTCTATTTCTTCTCAAAAGTCGTTCTCTGGGCTTTTGAGCTTCCGCTCAGGCTATTTTTTTATGAGAGAGAATAGATAATATGATGACATTGTGGTTATCAAGGATGTTTCTCTTTGAGGGTGATGACGCTTCCTCAAGGGAGGGGCTCATGGGATTCTGGCCCTGAGTTGGCGACATGAGTCCCCGCAGAACGATAAGTACTCGTACATACCGATACCGGAACAATCAGCTAACATGGCCCGCAGCAGTTACTGAAACAAATATCCAGGCCATATAGCTGGGCTCCTTTTCCTGAAATTATGAGAGTCGGGGTTAAAAGATAGCCTCCCCCAAACAAGCATGGAATCCCGAAAGGGTTCCAAGCGTGGCTTTGAAGAGGGCACTGCATGTGACCGAAGATCAGATGCCCCTCAGCTGGCCCCCTAAACCCTGAAACCTTTGAAGCCCCAGAAACAGGTGCATCTTCCGCTTCTCCAGGGTGATAGCAAGGTTCTCGATGGCCTGACGTGCTCCAGGCTCTAGGGCTTTAGGATCCACCTAGAGCAACCTAACTATATGGCGAATGGCCTGAATAGGGGACCCCAACATAGACCCCAAACTACTATACTGTGCTTTCTGGGCTGCGGTCAATTCTTGTGGCCCCACAACAGCTCAAAAATTCAACTCCCGAAATGGGGCGCAAATTTGGTCACCAGGATGGGAGCACAAAGCAGCTTGGGAAACTGAGAGGATTCGGTCGACATTTTTGTGCCGGAATTTGAAGTTTTTGTGACCCCCCAAAATGGTCCGGCCGGTGCCCGACCATTGTTGGCACTCAAAAAGCAAAACCGCGCCGAAAATCAAGCAAATTGCTTGCCAACGGATGATGATGCAGTTGGCCAATACTGGCTACGGGAGCCGATGCGCGCGTTCCTTGTTGTGATGAGGCCTGATGTTGTGGAAATGCCCTCCGCGTCCATTCACAAAGCTCATTTTTTTTTAGCTGATGGCATCCTCGCGATACTGTAATCTTCATACTGTAGGGACCCCCAACCCAAAAGGATATCCCCAATTTTGGGAAGCCTCCATATGGGGGGTTTCCCTGATTAAGGGTAAGCTGGCGGACCTTGGGTTTCCTGCGGGCGGTTAGAGATGGGCACTGGACGTTTCTCAATAAGCGGGTACCCTAACGGACCCCAGGGTCCTAGGTGATATACAAGGACTGTAGCAGTCTGATGGGGTTCCTGTCAGGTATGGCAGCGGGGACATTTTGTCCAGGGCCCTAAAGAAGTGGCGTAATGCGGACAACCAGCCATACATACACCACTCTTTTGGTAAACTTATGCTTGCAAGTTCTGGCCTCACATCCGGTCATGTCCGTGCCATTGATCGACTTGCAGTCAAGAATCCTCAGGTACCACCCAAATGGTTTCCCTATTACTTTCTTGGTTGGCATGTCATAGCTTTAGTACACAACATGGGGCTGGGTATGCGCTTCTACGAAAGCCCTTCTGCAGCCTTGTAACAGAACACGAACATGGTACCTCTAGGTTAAGAGTTATATAGGGCTTCGATCAGGTCATTCCAAGGAGCAGGTAGTTCACAGAGGGATCTGCAGCAGCAGCCACGTTCATCGCACGCAAGCTGAACCTCGCTTTTGAGGATGCTTGGAAGAATCTACTCGGAGGGTCAGCGGAGCAACGTGTGTAAAGCTACTTGTGCCCATATATGGCCTCTGATAAGCCCAAGTGGTCTGCATTATCAGCCTACTAACTAAATCTTCCTGACCCTCGTCGGACGTGCAAGATTTACGCGGACAAGGTCATGCACGACTTAGGATCCTCCCTATATTCTTTAATGCCTAGGATATAGATTGCAACAGGAATGCCAGGTAGTATTCCATGAGTACCTGCTCGCCGTTCTACGGGACAATCCTACATGGCAGGGTTGTGGGCGTAGCTTCTCTTGCACCTCCGACCCCCAAAACCCAAAAGCCCAGAACCCTCAGCTGCAAGTTCAAACCATAAGCCCTAACATCCCAAACCCTAAGCCTAAATCATAACCTTACGCCCTAAAAACAAAACGGTAAAACCAAACTCTAATCCCCAAGCCCAAACCTTAAGCAGCCAAAAAAACTAAGACCTAAAATCTAAACCCAGACCCTAAGCCCTTAAATCCAAAACTCCTAACACACAAATCCTGAAACCCAAACTTTGAACCACAAACCCAAACCCCAAACCCAAGGCCCGAAAAAACCTAAAGCCCAAACTCAGAAGCCTCAGCGCCCTCAGCCTTCAAAACAAGCCCTTAGCCGTGATACTCGGTAAAGCAACGGAAAAAAAAAGAAGTTCTTAGAATTTTGCAACACTGGGATTATAGCGGTTTAGGGTTTAAGGTTTAGGGGTTATAGTATGAGTTTTGGGCAGGAAGCATATATGATAGTTTCCCTTTTCCCTGAATAGAGGGACCAAAACATAGACCCACACATGCTATATGGGGACCCCTAAAAGGGTACCCCGTATTTTGGGAGACCCTCGTATGAATATTACGTACTTTGACTTGGAGGTTTAGGGAATGTGTGGGCCCAGCGCAGGGTGCTGTGTCGGCTGTTGCGAAATGCCTACAAATTTTGGGTTGAGGCTGAGGTTTAGAGTTTGGTTTTGGATTGGGGCCTCTGGGTTCAGGGCTCAGAATTTAGAGCTTAGGATTCAATGTTGTAGCTGAGGCGAAAACCAGAATAGACATCCAAAAAAGCAGAAGCCCCCACGAGCCCTTATGCACCCAAAAACCCAACAGTCTAAGCCCCAACTGCCTACACGGAACCACCTCAAGATGCGCCAATGTTGAGTCCTTTGAGTTTTTACATGCCCCGTAGCTGACTAACTGATTGATTTCAGGATTTCCTGTAGCACATGCAGAAGGCTGCTAAACAGGTGGCATCAGGTGGGTCAAACTTTGCGAATCAAAAGGATCTGCGAAACCGAAGCCTTAATCCGTAAACCCGCAAAGCCGCCACCGAAGGAAGGATTCCCGAACCCAGAACCCCTAACCTGAAGCATTCTTTGCCCCACACGCATGACCTACTGGCTCTTAGCCGACCATTTTGGGACAAAGCACACACGAATTATTTGACGCGGTTTAGGGTTTAGGGTTTAGGGTTTAGGGTTTGGGGTTTAGGGTTTAGGGTTTACCCACGAAACCACAGGGGAGCAGGAGGATCCGCCTGACCTCTCAAACATGCAGGTCTTGATGCTGCTTTGTGACAGTCACTTACCAGAATGCTAGCAACTGTGGGACATTATACCAATACCATACCACTGGGGGCTGGCCAGCACTGCACCATGCATAGGTATGTATATATGTATATATATATATAGATGCATAATATATATATATATACCTGTGTATATATATATACACACATATATTCCTCATTCCATACTAAGACCCAGCAAGATAAACTGCGCTCAAGAACTCCTGCAGACGTCGTGTGTTCGCGAAGCTCAAGCTGGCATCCATACGGAGTACCACACCTTGGAGAATGGGTTTACAAGGTATTGGGCTTAGGAGTTGAGGATTGAAGGCTGAAAGGGCTTGAAATTTGCCATTCAGGGCTTCAGCAGGGGCTTAGGGCTCAGGCTTTGGCCCAGGGATTTCTTTAGGGGCCTGGAAAACGTCCAACAGCCCCTTTGGGATCTCCTCAGAAAAAACACAGCGAGAGCCAGCTGGAGTCTAAATCTGAGATTGTCTCAACAGATTTGGACCTTCACGTTGTGAGGTATAGGGTCCAGGGTCTAGGGCTGCTACAGGAGTACTGACGTTTTGCTTCTGGGACGTGTTCATGAACCTAAAATAGGCAACCACACAGCTACTTTCACAAAGGCAACGTGGTAGCTAAATTCGAAATTATTACAAGCTAATGTGCGTGCATTGCTCCCATATTAGGTCTTCTGTCTTATGAGTCAAGCCCTTCGGCGACAGGTCTGCTTCACTGCTTTTGATTAAAAACAAGTTGCACTGAGGCATCATCGCTGCCTCTGGGTAGTAGCCTGAGGTGAGTTGTGATTTCGTTCGGCATAACGTCTTCTGAAAATTCTTTGAACACGGCATGATTTAATGACTTTCGCGTGAGAAATTTGCCGTGTACCGACACGTAAGCTGCTCAAAGCCTGGAGCTTAGTACCCCCTATCGCGTCAATATAACCAAAAAGGAGGCTATGCCTGCTCAAAGCTAGACAGGTGCGGGCTTCCATCTGTTTAGAGATACGCACCTCGCAAATCAGAAGCCCGTCCCAGAGGATCGTAATTACACATTTAGGGATACAAACCCAAACCATATTGCTAATCTCTAGAATACAGGGATTACTTTATACCCTATGGGCACTTTATATCTTTTGGGTATGCGCTCAAGGTGTACCAGCCCTAGCGGTCTAATCATCGAGTTGCCGGCCAAGCCAGTGAGGGTGGAATTTATCAGGTTAGTTACCCATGGGCCTAAGTACACAAAGGGATTGCCAAGGGATTGGGGGGGGTCCTTAGAAAGAATTTATAAACGTTTTGAAGAAACAGTTGCCAGTCAGATGTAGCATGAGCACCATGCTCGTCAAGAGGTGTCGCAGGCAAGATACAGTCTGGATCAACCCTAACCCTAAACCCTATCTCCTAAATCCAGTTTAGGGCTCGCATGCCGTCTCTTGGTTCTCCTTACCTCTACTTTTTGACACGTTCCCTGACGATTGAATTGGAGCTCCCTTTGCTTTTGCAATCAAGATCTCGGTGTCCCTAGGTGGTCTGCCTCTAGTCTGGCCAATATTATAAAGAGACAACTCTGGTAAGTCGACAATGCAGGATGATGCATACGTCATGGCTCATTCTCGGGGTATCATATCAAAGTAAAGCTGAAGATTCCTTATTGGGTTTTGGTGTGTATGTATGTACATATATAATTGACAAATGTTGCCCAACATGGGCCGTACCCTAAAACCCCCCAAGTAGCGGAAGTCGCGGAAAGTGCCATCTTCCACTTGACCGCAGATGGCAATGTTGGGCATGGCGATCTCGTAGGTAAGCTTCAAGATGGACCTGGGTTTAGGGTTGGGATTAGGGGTTTAGGGGTTCTGGGTTTAGGGTTTAGGGTTTGAGTTTAAGGGTTGCAGGGTCAGGGCTTGACAATTATGCTATAGCATTTGGGCGTACGTGAGGTGGAAACTCCCATCTGTCGGTCGCCACGCAAGCTCAGGCTGAGGGTTTTTGGTCTTCAGTTTTCGCCGCATAAGCTTTTCTCAGATTAGATGCGTAAACCTTATAGATATGGTATGATGATACACAGACCATACACTCTAAATTCATCTAAATTCTAAAAGCCATTCATCCGTAATGCGTGTTCCATAGACACTTCCCTTGAGGAGGCTTTCGGCTCATGCATTCTCGCTGCTTCCTCCCAACACCCTTCTCCCTGGTGCCCAAAATTGTCAGCGCATCTCAAAGACCCAAGACTCAAACCATACATCCACTCTTAGCAACCCTAAACTCCTATACCCAGCTATTTGGGGACCCTCCACTAAGAAGAGCCCAGCCGCAAGCACACACCCGTTGCTAGACCCTCCTTCACGGTGATGCCCAGGGAGACCTGAGTCAGGGTTTAAGATTTGGAGTTTAGGGTTTGGGGCGTAGGGGATAATGGAAAATGAAATGGAAACTACTACAGTATATGGGGGTTACATAGGGATAAGTAGGGGTTGTAGGGACTTAGGATCCCGGGGTTTATAGGCTTTGGGGTTTAGGGCTTGTGGCTTAGCGTTTAGAAGCTTTTGGGGGGTTAAGGCGTAATAGGGTTTTGGGATGTCAAGGCCAAGGGATGAAGGATGTCAAAACATTACATGGCACATGAAGAGGGTTTAGGGTTTAGGGCATGAAGAAACAAAGCCAATAAAAGAAGTCAATCCTAAACCCTTTTTTCCCTTTTCTTTTCCATTATCGCTATATAGCCCCTAACTGCCCCAATATTTTAATCAATGGTATTAAACCCTAGCCTGCAATGCAAGGATCCAAACGAATCCAAGTAATGACGGTCTACACGCTTCAGGGCCCAAAGTGTTGATTCTTTGAAAACCTGATCCTTAGCGTAATTAATGCCAAAGTATTCCTCAAGACTGCCCAGAGACGGCGAAGGTGAGAAACATGATTGCAAAGTCCAGCTTGTTGGCCTCGTAGCTGGACGGCTGTAAGCTGGTGTCGCTAAAAACATGTAGAAGGCCTATGGGGAATGCAGGCGAAACGATGAACATGATGAAGCGTGATACAAGATGAGAAGATAGCATGAACATATGGAAAATCTCACGAGAATCATGAAATATGATGAAACATGATGAACATGCTAAAAACGATGAGATGTGCCGAAAATATTGCAATCTGGCTAAAAAAGGGAAACTTATGAAGCTTGGCGCAGGTTATGGAATCTTATGAAATATGCTGCACATCAGAAGAGATCATGAGCAATCAGAAAGAGCGCCATCAAATGAACTATGATGAAACATGTTGCTTCCTGTTTTGCTGCCTGCGATCTCCTGACTGCTAGTTGCTTTCTGACACTACGCTCAGCTTCCCTATCGGTGCTCTCTTCTTGCCTCTTCCTTTTTGCTTAGTGCCTTCCATTTTCCATTATGTGTCACAATGCTTCAAAATTTTCAATAGTGTCATAATGTCCATCATCTTTCAGCAGTTGCCACAATCGTCATCATTTGTATCATTTTCAATAACTTTCGAGACTGTTCGCCAACCTCATATATTTGAATCGCTCTCCATCCTCCTTCACATGTTTACATACTCTTCATGGGTTTCATAATCTTTGTCATCTTTCGGTAGGCTCCATCATCTTTCACCATCTCTGTCCCTGGTGTTTGCGAGCGGCCTTTTTGAAAAGCTTCCATGCTTGCCACAACAAAGAAAAATAATGTCATCACCACGTTTGCAGTAAGGGGTGGTCCTACAGAGAATTTGGTGTGCTATGGGGGGGCGGGCTGCGCCCCCCCCAGCCCCCTGCTTTTTCTCAATGCTGTCCATGCTTGACCACTGTTCGTCATTTTAGATTTTAGATCATTGCAAGGTTTTCATCATTGTTATGTTCCATCATCTTTCAGCATTCCCACGATCTGCTATAATTTTCAATAGCTTGCATGAAAGCAGCAAGCAAGAGGCACACAGCAAAAAGTCATAGGCAGGCAGAAACGCACGAGGTGTTTGACAATCCGAAAAACGATTTTAAGTTTTTTTCTTTAAAAAACGGGCCTCCAGAAAGGATTGCATCCTGATAGTAATCCCAATAAAAACCGCTATAGTACTTTCCATTTTCTTATCCATTACTTCATTCCAGCTACCAATGGTAAGGTTAAGAGCTTACTTAGCCCTTGGGACATGCCGCACGCCCTCGACCCTATCCCCAGGTCACTTACTTCTACCATAGCCTGCTGCATTGTTCCTACGTGAATCCCTCTTGCACACAAGAGCAAGCTACCACATATGAGCCATTGTCTAAACTCCTAGTATCCCCCCTTAATAACCCCTATAGTAGTCCCTTATATAATCCCCTATATAATCCCCTATATAACCTTCCTTTAAGGAGTTTTGACTATAGCTCATATGCGACTTGGCTTCTAAGAAAAACATTTCCGTTGTGGAACACTTTTCCGCTTAAAGGGGGGGAGCTTTGCTTAAGTCCTTGAATTTTTTGAGTCCTAATTACCTACACATACACAGTAGTTTGATAGGTCGTAGACTAACCGAAACCATACGGAGTAAGGAGCAGGAACCCATTCAACATGGTAGTTTCTGAAATCAAGGGTCCTCCGCTTTACGCTTACTGAAAAATGAATGATACAGGACCATGGGGTCCATAGATTACGAACTATACGATCTAAGAGAGTCGGCCTGGATCCTAAACCATAAACCCCAAAATCCTGAACGCCTACATCCAAGACTCCCTCAACCCTCAACCCTCCACCCTAAGATCCTCAGTCCCCAAATCCCATGCCCTACCACCCTGAAAGGCCTTGAAGGTAGAGATGAAGGTCTTGAAGTCGGTAACGCCAATGGCACCATGGATGATAAGAGGTGCCAAGGCCGACCTAAGCTCATTTCTAAGGTTAGAAGTATGGCCTTAGGCCTTTGACGGGGATTCTAGGGACCCTTCAGGGTACATAGAGGGTATATCGTAGGTATATAAGGATCCCAGGGTTAAGGGCCCATACCGAGGTGCAAAGGCCGACCTTAAGCTCATTGGGGTAATCTTAGGGTTATACTGGAGTAATGGAACATAAAACGGAAACTACTATAGGGTTTAGAGTTAGGGTTTAGGAATAGGGTTTGGGGTCTAGGGTCATGAAGTAAAAAGGCTCATGTGTACTATAGTCTAAACTCCCTAAAGGGGGGTTGTATAGGGGATTATATAGGGGGGTACTATAGCGGCTATTAAGGGGGATACTAGGAGTCTAGACAAGTGCTCATGTAGGGTTTAGGGTTGGAAATGGAAAAGACATGGCACCTACTGTTTGAAACTTTCAGCTGAATCGTTGCCCTAAAGCCCAGAACCCCTAAACCCATAATATCCCTAAACCCTTAACCCTAAACACAAGTAGCCCTAATACACCCCAAGCCTCGAATCAACTGTAATCATCTTCAATAGAGCTGTGCCTCAAGGCCTAATTGCTATCTAAGACTGATCCATGGGACAGGGGCAACACCTCCACTACCGGCATGATGAGGTAGACCGCCAGCACAACGATCACCGACCTGGGCCGCAATTGCAGGGTTTACGGGTTCATGGGACGTAGTAACCGCTTGAAACTGTCTATACGTCTTTTAGAACTGGGGTAGCCCCTATGAGGCCTTTTGGAGGAGACTATAAGAAGAGCTACAACCCCCGGAAAAAACTAGTTACTAAGTCCCATGAACCTTCAACTAAACCGGCAGGTTCAGGATTTCACCTTTAACTTGTCCTGGTCTTTGGGTTTTAGAGTCATGTAAAGGCGGGCAGCATGGTATTTGTGATACCCTTGCACAATTTTCAAGAGGACCTTGCTGCGCGGGGACTCTTTTTGTTCTGTGGAACATTGTGAAGGGTGCCTGTAGGATTCCAGGATACGCTGAGAATGTCCCTCCTGTTTCGTAAGGACGTCGCTGAAACTGAACCAGAAAAACTTGAATGCTCTCAACGATAATCCGGCGACGTCAGGGCCCCTGCAAACTGGGAGGTCGCGCCAAACATTGCGTTCCTTGGTGCGTCATTGGTCTTACAGGGTTGAGCATTGTTTGGGTTCACAAGTGTTTAGGGACTACAGTGCAAGGGGTTTAGCTGAATTTCAGGGTTGCTGGGGCGATTATCATGCCATTGTGTCGTCTGGAGAGAAAGGGGCTGGGGTAGGGACTGTGATAAGAGCCCATTCCTGAATTCCCTGCTAACATCAAGCAAGGTTTCACAGCGGTCCGGGAAAAGCCGCCAGTAATCGGGAACGCCGCCATGAAAGCTCCGCCAATGTTGGCGGCCCCCAGTGCCAGTAACTCCTGTCACCCATAGACATAGCTGGCATGCGTTTATAGCGATTTCGGGGACAGGGCTAGAAGGTCTACAGGTCGCTGTAACACTAGTGGGTGGCGCATTGTTTATCAGCACTATGGGCAAATGCTTTGTAAGCCCTTCAGCCTTAGACGCGTGGTGATTGGGCAGGTGAAGAACCTCAACCACAAACTCTGCATTCTGAATCCTACTTTGGGCGGAGGAAATCTTGCGCCACACTCTCTCTCTCTCTCTCTCTCATCTCCCCCCTCTATCTCTATGTATGTGTACATGCAGCAATATACCTCGTTGTTTAAGTGGTTCAAGAGTCTTCCACCCACTGTAGACCCCGAGCCGGAAATGCAGAGTCCTGGTTCGCATCGTAGCTGTACCGCTTCTCATTGGCCATCTTGCCTCCGACGGCGATCGTCTCTAAGAATCCCACGATAGCAATCATTGCGGCTGGCACCTTGGGGTTCGGGTTTTACCCTGTGGCGCATGGTCTAGATAGATTCGACTTACATTGGGAGTACATGGGGATCTAATGTGACAATGCCTTAAAATAGTTCCTACATCGGGCTATCTGGAGCTCTAGAATCAATGTTCAGGAGCAAAACAAAAAGTTTGAGATTCAGGGTATACATTGGCGTTTAGGCTATCAGGGCCCAGTTGTTTCAGTCTTCGGGTTTAAGAATCTAGGGCGCAGGGGCTTTGCGGGTTGAGGTGGCTTAGGGCCTTGGATTTTATGGCGTTATGGCTTCGAGCTTTCCGTTCAAGGTGCAGTCCGCAGCATGGGTCCCAAGCATCAACACCAAAGGTGCTGCACTAAAGCTTAGACCCCAAGCCCTAAACCCTCCTAAACTGTAAGGCCCAAACCTGCTTAAACGCTCAGACCGTTGGGCGCCCCAAAGGGTCGTGTGCAGGGCTGAGGGATTGGGTCCTTTGCAAACTCAACAGCACGACACGGCTTCCAACAGAACTGTAATCCATCAGATCATACAACATGTACGGGTCTACATCCCCAGAACAGTTTTATGCAAAAGAAGCGCTATACGGACCCCATGCCAGAAACGGACCCAGAGCTTTCAAAACCATCAAGCCTTAAACCCTAAAACTCATGGCCAAAATGTCCAACCTAACCCTAGCCCTAGACACCCACATCCTGACCCCTTGGCCCTCAAATCCTAAAGCCTACATCCCCAGAATGATGCATTATGTCACTATGTTGGGGCCGTTTTATGTAAGTAGAATAGGGTTTGGGTGTTATAAAAAATGTAATTATAGAAGGGTCGTTGGGGGAAGGGAGGGGGGAAAATATGTGAAGCTTCTACAATACAAAACCCCTTAAAACCCCAACGTAAGCCCAGTTTCCATGTAAGTTTTCAATTTCTTGTTCACGAAAGGCTTGCACCTATTGCTTATAAATCCTAAACACTACTAGACCCGATCACATCCCCATACAACCGCTAGATCCCCTTTATGGAGCAATACCACCAAGCCCTCACAGCAAACTCTGAACCCCCCTGTGCCCAAAGGCGCGATCATATCCACTGTGGACTGGTCGAAGGTGGGAAGCACAAAGATGAAGCCTTCCTTCGCTTTGGGGTCTAGAGTTTAGGGTTAGTTATTTGGTGGTTAAACCTAGTAAGGCTATATTCTTCTTATCAAATACCAGACCCAAATAGAGGCAACAAGCCTACCCTACACCAGGGACTATAAGTCGGATACCCAAATAAAAACAGTACTCCCTTGGGCTTATACCCTACACCCTAAGCCCTAAATCCTATAGAGTCGGGTTCTGAAGGTCGTAGCTTTGACATACTGTTGTTTTTTGGGGAACTGGGGGAGTCTACATAATCTCTAAATAAACTAGGGTTTAGGGTTTAGGATCCATAGAATGGTATCTATGTTACCTCCCAATTATAAACAAACTTCCCCGTAGGCACGAGTAAAGACCTAGTATTTAGAATCCAGCCCCCCTGCATAGAAACAGTCTTTGACACCCTACATCCACAATTGCCCACGTGGGGGAATGCAAGTGCATGTAGTCTGAGCATGAAGTATATTATATAGAAATACTATATATATATACACACAAATATTTACACATATATACATATATATATATAGAGAGAGAGAGAGAAAGAGAGAGAAAGAGAATCAGTTAAGCAAGGAATTGAAGTGCGGCAGGCTACCATAGCTATGTCACGGCTATGAAAGGACGGATTGCAAAGCTTTCAAAGGTTCTGCGCTCTTTGCCCTAAACCCTCTAGCATTGGGGGCTACAGGGTTTGGGCTGCCAAAGGCCACCTGGCGTCGCTTTCAGAGTCGCCGATTGGCCTGGGAAAGTGTCGGCATGTAAGGTTCAGGATTTATCTGCAACCACTTACCTTCAGCCTGACGGGTTATACCCGCGACTGAGAGGGTAATTACTGGACTACGAATTTGCAGGTGGTTGAGATTACGAAGCCCTAGACTAAAAACCCTAGACCCCAAGCAGGGTTCAGGGTTTACAGGCCTGGTATTGCCAAAGCATCAGCAGTAGTACTGCGCATGGAGCCCCACCTCAAAAAAGTCACCATCGTTTCAACAAGTCATCATAAACAAAACCCCTGGCTTCCAAGTAGGCCTTTAAAATCATAGACCCGGAACATCATCAGTTTTCATAGGTACATTGGCTACTCTAGGTAAACCACGCAGCCTAAAACCGCTCCTACAGTAACTATCAACCTTGCATCCCGCCTGACGGACGTGACACCGGCCGCAACGTAGATGCGACCCCAAACCCAACCTTGCTCGAACATCTTAGAGGTTTAGGGTTTATTACCTCTAAGACTTAGGGTTTAGGGGTTAGTGTTTAAGGTTATTGTTTAGGAGTTTCGGGATTTATTGAGGCTTGGCGTTTAGGGTTTAACTCAGGCTCAGGGGTTTAGGGCTTAATGGAGGCGTAGGGGTCTAGGGTTAAATTGGGGCTTAGGCTTAGGGGCTTAAGGCTTAGGATTTAGGGTTAAGGCGTGAAGGGCTTAATCAAAGTCTTTGAAGTTGACGGTTCAGGATTTCTGGGTTGAAGTACTGTTGAATTGAGACATTACACAGGGTGGAGGGATCGATGGGTTTAGGCTTAAGGGTTCAGCTTTGTTTCTACCCAACTGGCAGGAGAGAGAATGGCCCATTTCGGGTAGTCAGTTGCACTTGGATTAAGGAAACAAGTCCTACATTCCGACTAAGCGTAAACAAGTCCAAGCGATGATCTAGCGCTATAGAAGATTGCAGCTGCAGCAGGGTTCGACCGGTCCCTTTTGGAATTTGTCTGTGGCGTACAGCAGTGTTACGCGGGCGATGTACGAGGTGCACGGATGGGGGTGCATGTCAAGTCTCTCAAAACCTGAGCCCCTTTAGTCCTGGTCGTTTGATCTGTAGCCTGGTTTCAAGAAACATGAGGAGAGCAAACAAGTCAAGCTAGAGGGCTCCGTGCAACTTAGGAACATGGCAGGTTATTTGAAGCCCAGCCTAGGAAGGTCGAGCATTTGGGATTTCAGCTTCATAAAAGCCTTGCCTTCCCCCTGAACTTTGTGGAGACCATGAACCGCCCCCACCAAGGCTCCTCCAGGTGAGACCTCCATTAGGATGCAGCTGGGCGAGGAGTTCGGGTTGAGGGTTGTAAAGCGGTCCTTGCTTACTGAAGCCATAACTTTTGCTCCCATGACAACCTTAAGCTGGGCCAAAACTCGCAGCATGATTCCCGTAAACCTTTGAAGCCTTGAACCGGAACCCTTAATCCTTAATCCTCAACCTCCCTTGCCGTGAAAACCGTTCCCAAGGAACCGATCACCACACAAAGCACCGACGACAGATCTGCGCACAGCTTCCTGAAGGCTTTATAGTAGTTGTCGTTTAGTGTTTGGGGGTTGAGGGGTCTCGAGAATGAGGACTGTAGTCTCGCTGGGCCCTGCCACAAAGTCACGTAACATCGAAGCCTCTTACTCTCAGCGGGAGCAGCGATCACAGGCCTTCAAACCCGCTGCTAATGTCGTGGGGACCTGGAGAGTACCTTCTCATGATTTTTTGAGGCAGGATGGCCAGAATTGCCCAGTCCCAGCAATTGCTCTCATTACATCCGCAGAGGTCTCCGTAGTGCTCGCAGTAAAATTGAATGCTTCCTGTCTCAGAGATGCTTAGGGCTTGGGGCCAACAGTCACGCTAACTTTGACCTCAGAAAACACACAGTCTGTGGTCTGCAGCGTTCAAGGCAACTATCGAAATATCAAAATCGACAAAAAAGAAAAAACGCTACGCGGTGCGCTGCAAAGCTTCATGATCTTGAAGGGAACGGACTCCTTTCGCTTCGGAAAGAACCGCCAGACACAATGCTTGCCGCGCTTCTCTGCATTGCCAGCTTGCTTCCAGGCCTCCAAGCTAAAACCGCAGGCTTCTAAGGATATGTAGGGACATAGAGGGATATCTAGTGGTATAACTCCGGGGGTATACAAGAAGATATAGGGCTGTGTCATGATGACGGAGAGGCAAATCAAAAAATGGAAACGAAGGGGACACTGGCATGATAGAGTGGTTGAGAGGGAGTGGGGCTTGAAAATTCAGGGGACCGCCTCTTGGGAATAGGTAAAGTATATTGGGTCATATTGCTCCCCATATTTATGAAAGCTTTTAAAGGAGTGGTGCTCGTGATTGAGAATTCGGGTCGAGGGAGTTGAGCCCTTGGATTTGGGGTTTTGGGCGTAGACACTTGGAGGTTAAACATGTACATCTTCGTGCTAGCCCTGCAGCAGAGCCTGTTGCTTTCCCCAACATGTAGGCGCTTATGGTTCCCAGTTTAGTGCTTACGGTGTTTACTGGACAATGCTACATCCTGAAACATGCAGCTCTGAGGGCCGGGAAAAGTCTTGAAACGCTGTTCCTAGGCTACCGAACGCTCCAGGAGCAGTAAGTACTTTGACTAAGTAAAGGGCCTTTCCGCTTCCATCCATTTTTGTCAATCTTTCGCAGTGTGGACATGTGGCTTTGGAGGAGCTAGCGGGGTGGCGTTAAAGTCAAGAAAGATGTACAAAATACAAGGTTGTTCAGGTTTCCAGGCGCCGCGAGACCAAATAATATTCACTCAAGAAGTGATGAGCCTTCAAACGTTTAGGACAAGTACCCAATGTCCAGAAACTCGTATCATGCCGAAATCAAATGAAGCCTCACGGAACAGCACACCCAACAATGACTGCCCATTCGTCTCGTCTCTGCTGCTGTTGCTACGAAACATCCTGCATGGCCGCATCATGGGGGTGAGGCCTACTGGGGCCAAAACTGTCACCTATCCTGTCCTTTATAAGTGTATACCCCTCCTGCCCACCCGCATGACCTAGCATACTTCCATACCTTTTTCTCCCCAAGGCACAAGGTGCTTTAGGTCATACAGGATATTGAGTACCAACTGCTAACCTAGGAACAAAGCTGAGCTAACAAACTCAAAGCGGCAGGCAAAGTTTACCCTGACGGTCCGTTGAGGACACAGAGCTAGGCTTTTGAAAGTAGCTGAGAATAGGGCACCTGGATCCTGAGGGTAAGCCAATGATTGCGTAGATCTATCCCTGCGTGGTGCTCCCTCTTTTCGACTGTTCTGAAAAACTTCGAAAGGGATCCATGTTAGGCCAACTCCCCAAAACCTCTTCTATATTGTTAGCCCTTCTGATTTTAAGGATTAAACCAACCAGCTGGCATTACCTACACCATCCAAGCAAGCCACTGCATACGAACTGCACCACCAACGGTACTGTAAGCAAGCTGGGCAGGCCTTCATGAAAGTAAGAAAGAACAGCAAGGTGAACCCAAGAGCGATCGTGGCCCCATCCGACCTAAGCAGTCAAACCGCAACGTGTGTCATGCGGGCGCCAGGATACATTAGAGCAGAAAGACCTTTAGCCCTTTCGCAGGGTTACGACCCGCCGGATGAGGAAGAAGACATTCTTGCCCACTAAACACTCCATCCAGAAACAATACCTCCTCCCCCAAGCTAACGCTGCGGCCCATGTAGATGGAGCCTATGTGAGGTTGAATGTAAGTCAGATTGGGGCAGCGTAAGCTGAACGCCGTACAGGATTAAAGTCCAGGTGACTCAGGGAGTTTGATCACCAGGTCGCTTGCGGTTTCCCACCAGTACCTCGGCAACAGGAGAACCGCCCTCAAAATGCGCAAGGCGGCATTGAGTGATCTCAGGTTCTCGATTACTGAAAAAGATGTAGCTGATAGACCAACGACGAGACCAGGGAACTCTCGTGCCTGGGGCCTCCCTGGGGATACTGGAAAATCAGGTGGAAACTACTAGATTATATGAGGGAATATGTTAGGGTTATATTGGAGTATATTGGGATAATGGAAGATAATGGAAAAAATGGAAAGTACTATTTAGGGTTTAAGGTTGTCATGGGCTTGTTCTTAATAATCGCCCAAAGTTTGGAAGCCATAACAAAACCTAGGAAGTTGAATAGGAGGTCTTTATGCCTAGGATGCTTTATATATATACACATATATCATACCTACTTTGAACCCTAAAGTCTGCGAATACTACCCGGGGCTGCATCCCTGTACAACATCCTCGTTCTGGTTTCCTCGTGAATTATCGTTGTACAGTGTTTAGGCCATACTACATCATGCGAGTACCCTCTAAGGGTCCAAGTACCCAATAATCATATACTTACCCAAAAACTGTACTATAATTACTATTACCCAAATCCCAAGTACCTAATTATTGGGTACATGGACCCTGCGAGTATACTTAATATTGGAAACCTCTCTCGGCCGTCACACCTTGCATGCCTTGTCTCCATGCCAAAGTACTTGTGGCGCTTCATGGAGATCCCAAGGACATGCTTCAGCTGCGAAGTCGCGATAATGACGCCCGAGGCAGTGCAGAAAGCGCTCATTACCTACAACTTGAACTGGGCCCATGATGAAGTATACAGCGCGCAATAAACAGGGACATGAAATGGAAACTGGGGTTTGTTGAGTTTATTTGGCTATATAGGAAGTTTGAGTATTGCCTCCCACCGTCTGGTTGATGGAGGGTTTGATGTCAGTTGATTTAGGAGTCCAGCGAATACAACCACAGATTTTTCTGGATCATTCAGGCACCGAGTGGGACATGAAGTCCACCACGAAACCGAAACGTAGAATTCCAAGGAGCAGGCCTCAGATATCGTTGGGCCAAAAGTTTGTGAGGCGGGTTCTTCAGATGCTCCCTGAAACAACGTTTCAGAGTGCAACGTTTAGTGGTTCAGAAATTTAGGGGTTTAAGTTTTTGGGGTTAAGGGGTTTAAGGTTTAGGGGTTTAGGGTTTAAGTAAAGGGTTTTGAGGTTTAGGCCTTTTTCTCGACATTTTTAAGGGTTTAAGCCTCAGGGCTTAGGTTTAATGAGGCTTCTGTAAGGATTATGCAGGTCTATGGAAACATATGCGTGTTGTTGAGGAGGCATGAAGGGCTCCATAAAATATAGGTACGGGCAGATAACATGGGGACACGATATATCTCTGAGACAATGGAGAATCCAACAGAAAATGGACAATCGCGGAGACTGATGCGACAAATGTTTTACGAGGGAGGGCTGATATTATATGAACTGTAGAAGGTCAAGTGAAATATGGTGGTTTCCCAAAATAAGGGGTACGTTTTGGGGGGTCCCTATGGTAAGGATCACATACGGATACAATATATTAGGTCTATATTGGGGTCCCCCTATTTTTGGGAAACTACCATATCAAAACTCGAGCATGACATGGAAAAGAAGATGGAACGTGACATGGGATATAGGGATGAGTTGTCGGAATCAGGGTCCCTTATCGCTTATCCTGAATCTCAGCAAGGACCATGCAACCTACCATCAGGCCTCGGGGGAGCTGCTAGATTTGTGAATATAAAAAAAGACCCAAACTAGGGATATACAAGGAGTGTACACATATATAGGGGAATGGGAGAGAACCGGTCTGCAATACTAAAGGTCAGGTTTCGCAAGTCTAGGGTTAAATGTAGACCCATGATTAACCTTCCTCTTAACAGGAATTATAATAAGGATTGTAACATTAAGGCCCTTGAAAAGGAGGGGGTTTATTAATCAGGGGTCTACATTAAGGCTTAGGGTTTGGGGTTCAACAGCAACAGACGTGGGCCGGTCCGAAAGTATTCCGAAACCTATCCATTTTTCATTTTAGTAAGTTTAGGGTTTAGGACTCGGGTTTAGGGAAACACGTTTTAAGGGGTGCCCCAATAGAAACACCCTAACAAATCCAACAGGGAGTTACCGCGGAGGGTGCGGGAGCACTCCTGAACCCTAAATCTGAAACCCAAAAATTCTTGGAACTTAAACCCTAAAACCAATGAACCCTAAACCCTTGAACCCTAAGCCCTGAAGCCCTTTCACCTTAAACCTTAACGCCGAACCCTGCATGTTTTAGCCTTAAGCAAAAAGCAACAGCTGGGGGACTCAGCAGTAGTTGGGGTTATGTAGGTTAGGGCTTATGGTTTAGGGTTAGGGTTGTGTTGGGGGTAGATAGCCGGAAGGGTGCAAGGACTCGAATATTAGGGATCTAGGTTCCACATGCCATTCAGATTATAATATAGGTCCCCGAAGCCCCATTATTTGAGTCCTAGGACCCTAAGGTAGGGAAATGGAAATGGAAAAGAACGTGGAAACTACTATTTAGAGTTTGGGGTTAGAGGTGCCATCAGTATGTGAAGAAGAATCACATGGACAATAATCATATGGAAAATGTACTGGAAGCTAGGACTTTCGAAGGATCATCGCTTTCTACAGGGGAAGCAAGTTTCCGTACAGGCCCCTCAGAAGTTGGCCCTGAGGATCGAGGCCTCAACCTGTACTTATTCCAGTACGTCCGGCCGTCCAGCCAGTCGAGCTGCGCAAAAACCACAGGAAATCGCGGATAAACATTCAACCCCGCGATTTGGGTTTAGAGATTAGGGGCTGTTCTGCAGCCCAAACCCAACTGAGACAGTTGCAGTGGAAAGTGATGTAGAAAGAACAGCAAAACTGGGAGAAGAAGCCTGGCCAGGCACCAAATGGGCATTTCCCCAAATCATGACTCAGTATTGGAGCTCCCTCACTGTGGAAACTCCCAAATACACTCTCAGCTACCCTGCTCTCAGTGAACTCGCGGCCTTGGAGATCATCCGAAGAGCCAGCCGCAGCAGCAGCTCCGCCGAATGCGCCTTCACCCATTGCGTCGGCACGTAGGCTGTTGCAGGCGTCAAAAACAGCAACCAAGCAGCAACGAAGAATGGCAGTACAACTCCGCGCAAGATGCACATCCAGTGATCCCAAACCCATAAACATGTAAAACCCACAATGCTCAACTTCCAATCTCCCACTTGAGCCCTATAGACCGTTAAGCCTTAGGACTGAGCCATGCCTGCAAAGTCGGTGGGTCTCCCTGCGGCGGGCCCATTTGTCCTCGAAGCAAAGCTGCTGGCGCCTTGACGGGCCTCTCAGGATGTTTATGAGGCTGTTGATTCGGATTTGAGTGTGAGATGTGAAGCGCCCCGTATACCATAACAACCCCGTGCGACGCCTTTGTGGACTTTAGACTCCCCTTCAAGAATAACAACGCTTCTCTACATGATGAAGTTTCTCTCTGCTCGTCCCTGCCCCCTTTCTTCACAGAAATAGAGTGCGACTGAGTTGTGAGTGGGGATGGAAGTGACACAAAGAACAGGGTGCTATCCGAGAGTCACAAGGTAAAGCGTCAGGGCCTTACCGTATGCGGACGTGCAACTACTGCATGGTGGGTGATACGTCATTTCCAGGCGGCGTCTTCTTTTTGCAGTCCTGCGTTAGAGCTCCAGACCTCTCACGCGAACCTTGGCCAACATTATGACAACGCGGTAACATGGTGACTCAGCCCAACAGAATGACTGGTATCGGCAATGAGGCAATGGTCCATCAGGGTCTGTGATTGTGCCAGCTATCACACAATAACGCGCAAAGTTGGCACGGTGAAGTCAGCCCGTATACAAACCAAGAGTTTGTGACATAAGCCATCCTTACACAGACAACCATAAATCTATCACAGGTGAATACATACAGTACCTCGAAACCACATTGAATTCAACACCACGCGTATACCATACCGAACTTATAGCGATGACATTCAAGCATAGGCAACGGTATTGACCGAAACATGTGAAAGAGCATGTAGTACTTGACCGAAACATGTGAAGGAGAATGTAGTACTTTCATCATGTCACATAATTATGAGAGTCTTCAAAGATACCTGTACCCCCATCCGCAGAACCCCCATTACAAATAGGAGCAGCCTTCGAATGCTTCAGCAACCTGCCTGCGGTAGGCCGTGCTTTGGCGACCTCTACACACTTGCGCAAGAACTCGGAACAATGGGAATTATGTTCCTGCTGGCAAAGGGGCACCCCTGCAAACGCCCACTCGCTCAGGCCATCGCAGTCGAATTGGGTAAAGCGGCTGGCGTTGCCAGCTGCGACCTCATTTACGTAGTCACGAAGGCCCAAATTGTTGCTTCTAACTTTTACGACGGCTACTAAAAGCCTGTAGCTACAAGAAGCTTAAGCTTGACTGAAACTTAAACAGGTAAGGAAACACCATTCCTACTTAATCATCACTACTCCTGTGCTGTTTGCCAACTTGTATGAGTGTCAACCCCTTTTTTTTCGGAGATGGTTTGCTACCACATGTGGTGGCTAGCCGCTAGCCTTCTGCTCGTGAAGTCAGGACTCATCTTCATTCACTCAACAGTCTATAAGACTTGTGACAGCAGTTTGGCTGAGGCTTTCGCCGGAAGGTAGGACAAATAGACGAGATTGCCCACCGAGTCGACGTAGTAGAAGCCCACCGCCTCTTGACTGGAGTCAACAGACAAGACCGCAGACTCGTCGCTTTGCAAAAGCAAGGCCCATGCAGGAACAGGAGCCATCACCTAGCAAGCAAGGGCATCGGTCCAACAAGTGCGTGTTGGCCAAAGCATCTGCAAGGGCTCACTGAGTGCGGAACACGCTGCAAAGGAAGGGGATACAGAGCGACGGGAAAGGACACACGCAAAATAGCAAAGCTTGAGCCCATACGACATGACAGACATCAGACTGTGAGCTTTCCTTGAAAAAAATTGCCAAAACTGCTTGAAGAGCGACGATTCCGAGCCATCTAAGCCATCCTCCTTTCAGGGGCCCATGAGTATCGGGGTGCCGCTGTTCTGTTGCTGCCCTCGGTTTGCTGGCAGTTCCTTGGCCTCCGGGGATGAAGTGCGCGAGGCATGGCGCAACCTCGGCACTCCGTCAGCTTTCTGAAATTCTATGCGTAGCAGGCATTGCAGGAATTCATGCGTAACACATGGCGGTCGTGGCGGTCGTCGTCTACAAGGCTCGTTTCACGCGTCTTTCACGCGAGACCGAGGCGAGAACAACAAATGTAGTGAAGAGCCCCAGGAACTCACGCGGCTCCAGATCTACGTCCACCTGAAAGACGTGGAATTTGAACGGGTTTGTAGGGCTTGGGTGCTTCTAATTGATGGGCCAGATGTCGGAGTGTATATATGGGTCCGGAGTCTTGGGCTTGGGGCTCAAGACTTACAGGGTGTTTTGAATGTGCGCTTCTTTTTGGCCACTCGCGGGGCATGGGGCTGGGGGGTGTTGGTTTCGGGTTGGGTGGGGCATCAAGCCCACCTCGGTCATGGCCAGCAGCAGAAAAGAAAACTATGGGAAGTACGCAACAAACTCTACGCTGGCGGCGTGTGCTTCATGTCCGTGTGGCGCATCACTTGCTACTTGTCAGGACTGACTGCTTGTGTCATGCTTGAAGAAACTGGTAGCTTCTCTCGTGAACTTGTGAGCTTCGCGTGCCACGAGCCACATGAACATCCGGTGCAACAATAAGGGCTTCACCATACGCGCCTCATCTCCGCTCTTCAAGACAATTCCTTTGAATCGTTTTTTTGTGCCGGTTCTGCAACCCCTGCCAAGGTGCTAGTGGCTATCCCCAACAGATTTGTTGCCATATTATTATTCACAGCAATGAAAAAGGACACACATGGGGTTGTAAGATGTTGTAAGAGGGAACTGAAGACGATGTGGTTCTCGTAACAGAGTAAGATGCCATTCATACCCATCGATTCAGAAGCCGGCGCATTGGCCGGTTCTGGTCAGTTTTCCCGGATGTCTAGACTAGGGAGTATACAGGCTTCAGGGCAGATGCCTAAAACACCTTCCAGCAAACCGAGCACAGCGAGCAAACCCCAAACCCCGACCCCTAGGCAGGCATATTTCGAGGCACTGGTGTTAACCGTGCTAGCAGATATGGGGTGATATAGTTTATAATCTAGTGTTGATTTGAGTGTTTGCCTATGTGGAACAAACCCTAAACCGCCTAAACGCATAACTCTCACCCCTGAGAACCTTAAAAGCCCCAGGAGCTGATCAAGCCCACCAGCATTGCTAGCTGAGCGGCTCCTCTGTCTGTACGTTTGGAGTTGAGGGTTTAGGGCTCCTTGTGGTGAATACTCATTTATGGGAGGTTATGACTGGGATAATTATGGGGGCCTATAAAGTTTTAGACTATAGGGTTCAGGGGTTTCTCAGAGTGTCCTCATTTTCCTCTTCTTGGGCTACATGCATACATATGACAGAAGGGGTTTAAACAGCTGTATAGGGTTCAAACGGAAGGGGGAGGCAGGTGGCCGGGGGGCGGTGCGTTCTTGGGAAATTACAGTTGTTAGGAATATAGAACTTTCGGCATAGAATTTTCGGCTTTTCGTGTATACCAAACGCCTTTCCGACATACCCATCCAATATATGAACAAAGACATTGGCTAGGTGTTGAGGATCGCGGCTTGCACTTAGGAATACATGGGTCCTGTTGGAACGCGTGCAGGACGATCTGTGCTGCTCTTGAAGACTCACAGTACTCTCCCCGAAACAACAAGGAACTCCATGGAATTCCACTTTAATTGCTTAAGGAACTCCAGGTTTTCGTAAGCCCTTTGCCAACTAAGTGGGTTTGGAGTTTAGTGGGGCTTAGGGGTTAGGACCGTCTGATAACAGAAATCCCATTTAGGGACCTACGTCATAATATTTCTTAGGCGATCCCCGTAAACGGGTTTGGGGTTGGGGGTTTCCTGCGCATGGTAGTCACAGGTTTTAGTTGACAGTGGGCACAAAATTCAGGCAAGCCCACTACACCAATACCAGAACCTCTGACCAGAAGACCCCAGCTAAAGCCTAACCCTAAGGGTCCAAG